>PQXN01000209.1:0-66531 GCA_004786275.1 Botryotinia convoluta | reverse complement strand
TGCTAATCTATATACACATTACCCCCACCTACGCACTTCGTGTGTGGGGTAGAACGTGACCCAATATGTCACGTTCTCAGTCACGTGTTCCAACAAAGACACATCCTCGAAAACAATTTTTCTTCTTTTCAAGTATAAAGACATTCTACTCAACAGATCTCATAGAAACATTAGGAGTCCGAACTCCGCTTTTCACAAGAGAAACTATATAAAGTTATTAAAAGATAATGTAAAATAAGCTAGCTATCACGGTGCAAGAGATAGGTACTAGGTAAGATGTATGATATTCTATAAGAAGTAAAGAAGGAGGCGGAGAGATGCTGACTATATGGAGGGCGGATATCTAAGGCATCTATATAACTATGTATTGAACCTATAACAATACTCCTCCTCAAGGGCTTACTTGTTCTAAGCAAACTAAATCTACTGTATAGCTTACTATTATATATAAATTAAATGAACAATCGAATTTGCTGAATTAATAGCTTAGATGCTTTATATTGATCTGGCTTTTCTTTCGCAAATCGATCTTCGAACTCTTTATACTTTTTCTAAGTGTTCTAGTATTGGTGATAGGATTGCTTTAGCTTTAGGGTTATTCAATATCTATCTTGGTGGGTCGGGCTTTTCAGGGTATGTGTAATAATACTCTGCTAATAATTTTTTGTTTTCTTTCAAGTCTACTGCTGATTGCTAAATAGGAGTATAATGTTTTTATTTGATTAGATAATGATGATCGTCTTTATTATAATTATTTATAACTCTTTCAAAGATTCATTTCTGTATTGACTTATTCTCACTGTCCTCTTTTTCGAGGATTCTATTTCTAGTAGTAATTGATTCTGATTTATTAATTATAGTTTGTACTAAGAAATGTATTCTATTGATTGTAGGAGTGAGTAATGAATAGTGAAAAACAGGAAATATTCGAATATTATTTAGCAATTGAATAAGACAAGAATGAGGATAAACTTTTATAATCTTATATAATCCTATTCATCGATTATCCAATTTCTTTGCTTTCCGAGAGGTTTTTATGTTCTTAGCGTTTACAAATACCTTTTGGCCTATACAATAGTGTGGTGAATCGGTACAATGCTGGTTTGCGTTTTCTTTATATATCGTGATTACTTGTCTAACGAAAGTTTATAGTTGTGACAGAATTCTTTTTATCCTGTTTGCTGTTTTATTGCCTTTGAAAAACTCCTGTTTCTGTACTATAGTTATATCCGGTAGGTAAGGTTTGCTAGGCTCTACATCAATATGTGGATTAAACCTATAATTAATAAAGAATAACAAGCAGCCGATAATCTCCGAAGTTATATTATTTGATACGAATTCAGCAAGAGGCAATTATTATATCCAATCATTCTAATGAAAATTCACAAAGGCTTGTAAATATTGCTTGAGAACAGAATTTATTCATTCCGTTTGCTTATCTATTTGTAGATAGAATGCTGAAGAGTACCGGAGAGTTATAGCTAGTCATTCAGCTAATTGGGATCAGAAATCGGATACGAATTATGTATCACAATTGGAGATGATATTATTTGATAGGCTATATAAAGTATAAATACAGCTGATAAAGATATCAATAAGCTTTTCTGTTGTAAGCGTTCTAATCTTTATAAAGTATTTCATTTTAGTTAATCAACAAACGACAACTAGAATATGCTTGTATGTGGAATCATAATAAGCACAATCTAGAAGCAATATAATATAATCTATTAATATATCAGATCAAGCTTGAAAGGGGATTAGTAATAAACATAGGAATCCGGATGGGGCTGACTTTGATGACTTTGTGTATATATAGAGCTTATATGCTTACATATATAAAACAATCTTCTAATACATTTGTAACTATTAATAGGTGTAAGAAACGAGGTTGATTGTTTTAGTCCGATCTGAATGCCCAGTTGGGCTAAACGAGTACATCCTATAGATGATTTGTACTTTCAATTTATCGTTTAATAGAATCTATAATCTCTCTCGATAATATATCTTATTATTTGCTATATAGCAATCTTGCATAATAATTCGAAATGTTTTCTTGAATTCTATTAGCTATTTGTATACATACTAATCCTCGATTGCTATAATAAATTGATAAGCTATATCTGATTTTCTATAAGTATTATCGATTAATTCATTGATTGGTTTATCTTTTACAGATATTACAAGGTTTGTTAGTACTAAATGAATATCAGTCTTTAGTTTATTATAAAGGTTAATATCGAATTTGTTTGCTAATAAAACTATATACTCTCTATTCTTCAAGTGTTTATTATCTTTAATTACAAAGTTTAGTTTATCCTCCCTCTTTCGGCTCAAAGCGTTTAATCGAATAGCCTTAGACCCTAGTCGATAGACTATACAGAAGTTATAATGAGAAAGGAACTCAGATTAGCGGACTTGTTGTTGGTTTAGAGCCTTCATTATAGTAAAGTATTCCAGGTTCTTATAATCAATGAGACTCTCAAATTCCTACTGTGAATCTTGAAGCTTTGATTACTACTCTTCTATAAACTTAATAATTGTAAGAAGCTCCTTATTGTAAATCTCATAATTATATTCTACTATAGAGTGTTTTGCCAAGAAATAAGCTACTAGTTGTAAAAGGCCATCAGAATTGTATTAAAAAAGTATTTCCCCTAATGCCCAATCTGAAGCATCCGTTTCTAAGATTGTTCATTTGTTGTAATCAAAATATACAAGAATCGGTGCTATTATAAATATATTCTTGAGTGTAGCGAAAGTATCTCTATATAACGCATCCCAAATCCAGTTAATATCCTTCTATAATAAGTTATTAAAAGGCTGGTATATCTTTGAAAAGTTCTATATAAATCATTAGTAGAAATTAGCAAACCCCAAAAAGCGTTGTAGATCTTTCACCGAAATTGGCTATTCTCAGAATGTGATTGTAGTAATCTTTTCAGGGTTCATCTGTATATTGTTTGTTATAATTATCAATCCTAGATAACGAATAGAAATAGTTTCGAATTCATACTTGTTTATATCAATCTATAATTTAGTATTTACTAGCTTTTATATTATAATTCGAATATACTCTTTGTACTTCGATTTATCTGCTAAGTATATGAGAATATTGTTTAGATATGTTATATAATATTTGTTTAGTTCATTAAATAGAGTGTGATTAATATAATATTGAAAGAAGGCTGATGTATTACAAAGGCTAAAGGGTATAACGAGTAACTCGAAAAGACTGAAACGAGTAATAAAAGCTGTCTTCCATTTGTTACCTTCTGTAATACAGAGTTTATTGAAAGCAGCAATAATATTCAGTTTTGTATATATTGTAGTATTACAAAGAGTATTCAAAGTTTCGTGAACAATAGGGAGTGGATAGCGATTCTTTATTGTAATATTATTTAATCCTCAATAATTTTGATATATACATATACTATCACCTAGTTTAGTAGCTAAAAGCAAGAGTATAGTATTATATAATCTTGACTCCCGAATAAAGCCTTTACTAAGATTGTTATCAATCTACTTATATACAATTTCAAGCTTCAATAATGATAATGGGTGGTTCTTAAAGTATAATAGCTCTTTTTCAGGTATCAGCTCAATCTTATAATCCCATGCTCGATATAGTGGAAGAGTGTCTGTATAATACAGAAGGAATACAAGTAATTTGTCTTACAACTAGAGAGAAAGCTTTTATCGAATTTCTATATCACTAAGTTCAGGTTTTCCAGTTAGAAACTTAGAGATATCTATCTCTAAGATCTTGCGTAAGTGAGCCGGCTTATAATAATTATAAACAAAATTATATAAGTATAGTGGTAATTGAGATAGGGTTTTAGCCAGATCCCCTTCATCGAGTAGGATATCCCTATATTCTTCTTTGTTGAGATGAATTATATATAATAAAGTAATTGTATTAAGAGATTCCCTATTGTTTGTAGTCCGACATTCTGCTGTCTAATCAAGTTTGTCCCAAGTAACTCTTATTACACAAACATTATCCTATCGACAGAAAGAAACAAAACTCGAGGCTTGTAACCAACAAATATCCTTCATATTCGGGTTTAATAGAAATAACTATACTTTTGGTATTAGCACTGAAAGTAGTAGTAGATGATTATATTTTGGATTGATTTGTTATTTATATTAATCAGCTATTTTCTTTACTAGAATTATATATATATTTGGAAGGTTGCCTATCATCTGAGCTTACATGTAAGAACCTTTGTTATAAGTTCTTATATGATAATAATTCATATTTAATATAAGTATTGTTTCAATATCTAATTCATCTTTACTGGTAATAGACTTATATTCCTTGTTCTTCTTGAACCAGTCTTCCACATATAGTGATCGATAAGCCTCTTCAAGAAATTCCTTAACCAACAGTAATATATTCAAAACTCTTTTTATTTGAAACTATTCCCGAATTACTAATAGATTTGCAATCGGTTGTGATAAGTGGATTGTTGGTGTCCGAATGGTGTGTAGTGTATCTCGAGGGTAATATTATATAGTATAATAGGATAATGTAAAGGAGAGAGTCATATTCGATTAGTCTATATGCGGGTTATGGTATTGAAGCCACAGCAAGCTAAAGATAACCGGTGTATCGGAAGATAATTTGATAATAAAAAATAGCTAGGTTTTATAATATAATCCTATAGCTATATCCATAATAAAATATTCAGTAATGATATCTGCAACTTTGCTATCTGCTAAGCAAAGTTCCCTTCGATGGGGTAAAGTTTGAATATATATCTTATAATTAATAACAAAAGAACGATTTACAAACGCTTTTCTGGAGTATCTGCTATCAATTAGGTTAGTTATATCAAAAAAAGATTTATATACTAAAAATATAATAGTTTTAACGAATAGAGATTTGTTATCTATAATATTAAACTGTAAAGACTCTTTACTAACTATAGCTTATTTTATTCATTTAATATCCCTTGACAATTTTTACAAACAATTCAATATAAAGGTTGGGCTTTTCCTGTGTAATTATTGATTAGAGATGTTAATGTATTATAGGGTGAAGTGTTAGATACACTTTTTGAAGGTACTAAAGACTTGGTTTCGATGAATCCTTGAAATGTATTTAATTATTGCTTAGGATAGAATATAGTATGAGTATTGTTGTTATTATTATAATTACTTTGAGAACCATATTCCTGGAAATCATTTCGATTGTAAAATCCACCTCAATTGTTAGAGTATTGATTAGAGTATTGATTGCCTCAACCAACGGGAGTACTTCGATACAAGCTACAACCACCAAAACCTTTTCAGGAATCTACAAATCCAAAGCTTTCTTTAATTGCTTATTGTATATCCACTTGTTTTTTGATATCATAATTCTATATCGAGTAATCAGGTTTCTTGCAATAATAGTAGAGACTAAGTCGATATTCCTTTTCTCATTGTTAATCTTGTATTTTGAAAGTATCGAAATCTATAGGATCAAATAATACTGATACAGTGGATAATGTATTGATTGGGGATGTATAGGGTTGTATAAAACTTGAATTCATTTTTGATTCCAAAAGGTGCTTATTCTTTTATAGATTTTAATTCCAAACTTCAAACTTCTACTTCCAATTATCGATATTAATAAAAGAATAAGAATTAAAATCTTGTATAAATAGCCATTGAAGGTTATAAAAGACTTTCGTTTTTATTATTGCAACCATCTTGTGTGATTGCTTGTGATATACTATATCAAGATATTCTAGTTGAATATAAAAAGCCGAAAAAAACATTTTGTTAATCATCTTGAGTTTATCAAATCGAATCGAGGCTTTATATACTATATCGACTAAGATATAAAGCTTATCGAGCTTGCTAAGAAAGGAATCGTTAGTAGTATAAATCGAGATTCTATTGATGATATCATTTATATCGATCAATCTCTCTTGACATATACAGCCATCAATAAGAGAGGCTAAATATAAAAGCTTCTTTCTTTCTATATCAAAAACAATTGGATTGATTGTTCAGCAGATTTGTAAGTCTTACTTCCAGACAGTATATTCCTTTTATCGAAATATTAATTTTGTTTTCTCTTTTCAAAAGGGTTTAGAGTTCTTCGAAGTTTGTTATTGGCCAATTCTACCTTGGGCAGAAGTGCCTAATAGGTTTTGTGTAAGTTGAGATTGTAATAATTGAGTTAGTTAAAGTTGAGTATTTAATTGATTATTTATAATAATCTTGAAGAAACACTTTGTAGTTAGATCTCATTTGAGTACTTATTGAATAATAAAGAGTGAATCGAGTATATAATTAATAATATTGTATAAATGATTAAGGTATTTTTATTGATCTTATATTAATGTCAATAAAGGAAGGGGGCTATGAAGTTCATGATTCTAGAGGCCAGATAGCTCTCCTGTAATCTACTGTTATTGATTAAAAGCATTATTGATTTCAGCTCTAAGTGTCTTAGGCAAAATAGGTGGTGATGAGCTAGTACTCGAAGTACTCGGTGTATCAGCCATAGTGGGAAAAGAGGACGAAACAAAGATATAGTCGAAGACGAAGACGAAGACGAAGACGAAGACGAAGACGAAGAAGTACAAAAGGCACAAAAGATACAAAAAGCGCAAAAGATTATAAAAACTATAAAAAGATCTGTCTTGAACAAATAAAAGCAGGAACAAAGAATTTCTTTTCAGAGTCGGATTGCTCTTGCTGCAACGAGACCCTTTTTTAAGGTAGAATATACTATCACAATGCAAGAGATAGATACTAGATAAGATGTATGATATTCTACAAGGAGTAAAGAAGGAGGCGAAGAGGCGCCGACTATATGGAGGGCGGATGCCTAAGGCATCCACATAACTACGTATTGAACCCGTGACACTAGCAATACTTTGCTTAACAATTGAATACAATTATAATTAAGTAAAAGCTTCTTATAAATCTATGATTTCTTTTATTAAGACTATAATCAATTACTCTTGCTTATCAACTTATAGATTGCTATCCCAAGATAATTGAATATTTCCCCTTTCCTTGCCTTTTTCTTTTTTATTAATATTAATATTAGAACTTAAAACGATATTATTATTGCTTTTATAAATCTGCTCTAGATCAGCCTGAGCAGATGGATCGGTTGGAAAACAATATACTCCAGATTTCGGTTTGAATGAATTGAAGTGTATAGATATAATAATAGTACTTATAATTCATATATTCGATAATGAATTATCTTTATCAAGAGTTATTCAAAATAAATCTTTTTCTTATAAATGATATCGAACTTGTATAATTCACCTAAAAAGGTATTGGATTATAAGATATTATTTGATTGGTTATCAGATAGTCGAACACTTTTAAATAAGTTGTAAATAATATAATACTTTGCCTTAAAAGAATTACAAAAGTAGGGTACAATTTATCCTTAGAATCTACAATTATAGAATAAAAGACAAAGCGTTTGTAGAGCACTCTTATATACTAGCTATATACATATGATCGTGTACATGCGTGGACACATATGTGAGCGATCGCATTGCGATTGAGTGCGATCCGTGACAGTCTCTTTATAGATCGATTTCAGGAAAAGTCGTATATATTTTAATACAACACATTCGTCTCGATCTATATATAACTTCTTTCGAAGCTTTTTAGCTATAGTTTCTTTATCGATATGTATTGAATCTTTTAAAATAGTATATCAAACAGCTCCGCAAGAGATTCTAAGGTCGATTGTAATATCAATAAGCTTAGTATCCTCAAAGGCTTTTCCTATAATTCTGCTGTGGTCATATAAATTAAGATTCATTTTAGGTATATTATTATAGTCAATTGATCTTAATAGAGTATATTGTAATAGTATAATTAATAAATTAAAACAAGAGTGTTGGGGGAGAACGCGTATTTTTTTTAAAAAAGCGCGTTTCGGCTGATAGCAGTTGGCATGTGCTGTATGGCAATCGTTGTTCTATGTAATTGGACGATAACCTGGTGAGCAGCCAGAATAGGAATATTTCAACATCAAGGTCGTCATGAAGCTAGAGTTTAAAAAGAAAGTGGCTTCGTCTACTGCTACTATAAGTTCATTGGTTAGTTCATCACTTCTCACAGCTGTTCAACATGTCTAAAATGATTGGAAAACAAGCACCTCATGTATAAACTATCCCACTAGATGACCTCATATCTTCCATACCTTCAACTGACATGAACAGAAATGAGGCCCAATTGTGATAATTCCCTTGGAAAAAACGTTCAAGTCTATTTTCAGTCAAGGCAACTAATATTACATTACATTGAGTTTTACATGGAAATTTGGATTTTCAATAATCCGGACAAAACATTTTTTATGCTGTAGATAAAGAGCGTGGGGCTGGGTTTTTTTTAACTGGGGATCAAAGTCTGGAGAACGTGGTTTTGATTGGTAAGTCTAAGAGCTAAAGAGGAGAATGTAGTTCCTGTACATGATGTCATGATTTATGGTTGCCTTGACCTACCTGTTAAGTTTGGGATGTATACCACATGATCTGGAGAATGCTTTAAGTTGATAGAGCAGAGGGTGTTCCTAAACGAAAATTGACAATTTTGGTTTTGTAAAACAAAAAATTCAGGAATTATTCTTATTTGGTACTACTGTGGAGGAAACAACTTTGTTTGTGGTATCCGCTTGGTATCTCCGTAGCAAGGGTTCACCTCTATAAGGGATGCAGCTGAAAGGGAAGTCGAGGTGCTTGGATGTATTGGCTCTATTCAATGATCGCCACTGTGTTTAGTGAGTCGACGTTCTTATATCTAACTATAGTATTTTCCTGAGTCGAAATTAGACGATGCATAACCAGATAATCATAACAATGAAGACTTTATTCAAAACTTTACTCCAATAGTGATGATAAATGGTACCGTTTCAGACCTCATCGCGTCTAGCTGACGATAGCCTTGGTTTGTTCAGAGTGGTTTGATTTGAGATCCCAGCGTCAGTAAGCGGTAAGCGACGGTCCATGTTGCAAACAAAACAAAGCAATTATTGAACCTCGACAAATCCTAATGAATTGGTATTTAATCTTTACGATCGATGATATCACAAATGCATGATTCAATGATGAGGATATTTTCCTATTTTTACCGTGCCAGCTCTGCAAGCTAAGCTTCAGATTGTTGAGCTCTCTTTCGTTTCGACATTTTGCTGAACACATCCTATCCTGCATTCGGGCATGTCAAGTTCGAGTATATCAAAGTATTCTCGATCAAGTATTATGACACATCGAATAGGAATGGATTTTAGAAAGGCCTCTAAAATGAAGCACAACAGCTCTGGCCATTTCTTGGTGAATGTGCCTTCTCGTATGTTGTTGATTCAATGGCATTTTGAGATGATTTAGTATGGTTCATAGGGAATCTTCCTCCGGTCCCAGTTTTGCACATGAAATTCAAAAACCGACGACTTACTTTTCTGGTGCTGCCTAAAAACTCCTTTAAGCCAAGTTTTAAGATCCCCACTTGCTGTTCGCTTTACGGAGTACCCGCAGTTGCGGTCAAGATCTTCATTCGAGTAAATATGCGGTCCAGTGCACGAAATGGTAGAGACCTGTAAGTGATCATCTATTACATTTATTTGGTTGTGGGCATAAGGTTTATAGACTACGACAAGGCTGTCGGCCATTAGATAAGCAATGTTTTCCCAGTACAATCTTCAACTCCCCATATTTATAGTGGATTCAGGGCTTTTGCCGCGCGTATCATTATCCTACAATACCACGAAAACGGCTTGTCAGACTGTTGATTGTCATTTTATTTTTAGATCTCTTTCACAGCTTTTGGTAAATGATTCAAGGGAATAGGCAGCTGGACCTTGAAAACATGATCATTCTCATCCCTTATACCACAGAAAAGCATCGGCATCTCTTAATTCTTACACTGCATAAGGATTACTGAATTAAAGTATCCTTCAGTTCATGTTTACTCCATTGCAAAAGTAATCAAGGCAAATCTTTCATGAAATATGAGTTACATACATCGTGGGGATAAATTGGGAAGACCTCGTGGATTGAGACGCAAGTGCCTAAACTAGAAGAGGAAATGAAGATGGGTTTAATATGATTTGTGGACCATGCTAGTTGCGAAACATCAAATCCTATTTCCTAGAATATGCGCCAAGTGACCATGGATCGAAATCATTTCGAGCATGCATCATCTCTATCCATGAATATTATTATGAGTTGCTAAGCCCCCCGCATGTTCAGTACCCCCTTTCGACATGAGGAAATTTCAATCATGTTGTCCTATATCAAAGCAAGATCAAAGGACTTGAACTTCTCCGAGTCCGAAGACCCATTGCGAATACTCGAGTGTGATTATGGAAAGCAATGACTATAGAATTCTGGGGACCCCTCTTTACCCCGCTGCCGAGACTGATATCGAACATTCCTTGGATGAACTAAAAGAAGGATTTAGTCTCAACACGTGCGATATCGAGTCTAGTAATGGCATTGAGAACCTGAGTTGGGGAAAAGCAGTGTGAGTTTGCGCATATGATTGTGATATATATATCTTTGACCATCAATGAGCGTAAAGATGTAGAAACTGACGTGTTACCATATCCTAGCTTCTGGATATTTTCTTCATCGATCTCAATATATGCAAATAAGCTTCTGTTGATACAGAGAGGATTTCGTAAGTTGGTCGAGAATAACAATGGTGCTCACTGGTGCTGATTCAAAGACAGATTACCGTATGACAGCATTCATTTATTGCCCGGGCAAATACTAATCATCATCCAGCTCTCACAGTCTCTACATTTTACTTTGGCCTGTGGTTGCTTACATTTATCATCACATCACGCTATGAATCTCGGATTAATGTTCAGTCTACTACGAAAGGCTTCCAGCGAACTCAATCATGGTTCTGGATGATACCTGCCTCCTTAACTTCCGCAGTTGCTTTACCGTTGCTGATGGAGGCGCTCATGCATATGTCAAGTCTCCTTGTCTTGATTATGCTCTTCGTGGGTGATTTCTGCCAAATGGTCGCCACAAAGCTAACAAATTTCAGCCACTGATTCACCTAATAGAATCTCTCACTCTCTTCATTTTCTTTTCGCAGTCGCGTTCTTCCAAGCGCCTATCTCTTGAAACAGTCGGCATCGCAGCATTCATAACCTTAATCCTTTACCATGAGTATTGTCTCACTATTCCAGGAGTTATTTGTGGTGTTGGAGCTTTCACTATGACCGGCCTCTCTAGAGCTCTTTTCGTTGTGGCATCTCACAAGATGAATGATCACGGAGATCAGATATTATCATCTTATCATAGTTACATCTTGATGACCACAACTTTTGGGCTCCTCATAAGTGGGTTTTTGGCCTATGCTCAGGAGCGCAATATGTTAGAGTTCTATCCGGAGCCAGGCAGTATAGCTCTGTTTTACATCTCCTCTGTAACCATGGTTGCTGCAGCATTTTCTGGCACCAGTATTCTCGCATACACCCCAAGTTCTTTCTCGGCCGGGAAGCATCTGGACGCCAAAACACCCTTTGCCATTTCAGATGTCGTCGTATCCGGACTTTCTAGCATTCTTGTCTTGCTAATATCATTGACATTTGGGCCGATATCTGTGGTATCTTGAATCCAATTCACTTCTTATTTTCTAGCGATATATTGCCTCATTGGATATTCCAAAATTGACATTTTTTTCGAGAACATTTTGGGATACATTCAACGCCGTCTCCACTGCCAATTATTCAACACAGCCCCGAGTCCGACTCCCCAAAGAACATCAGTGTTTATATTAAAGATCTCGCTTACTACCTTGGCTATAATTGCTTCATATGCATTATCCCTATCTCAACTATTCAGATTACAACCCGGCCCCACGCCCTCGATGGACAATTTGTATACGCCAGTATCATCGTCCTTTGATATTGTCATTAGCGCTTATAAGGAAACACCTGAGTCGATCGCACGGATGTTAAAGGCTATAAAATCAACACCATACTTATCCTCACATAATACACGTGTTCTTATATACACTAAAGACCCCACCGTGTCATTGTCAATGTTGAAGAACTCCACAGGTGCTGACATTGTTGAACGCCTTCCCAATCTTGGTCGCGAAGGAGGAACGTACCTCAGTCATATCGTTACTCATTGGAATGATTTGGCAGCACAAACTATGTTTATTCAAGCTCATGCTCATAACATCCGGGAGCACATACCACGAATTGATTCATACCTAGTACCGCAAACGGGGATGTTGAGACTTGGATTTTCTGAATCCATTTGTTCTTGTAACAACTGTGGTGACCGATTTGGATGGACTGACGACTGGGCTCTGGTCCCAAGTCTGTATGAAAGTATCTACGGATCCAGTTGTACCGACTCCACCAAAATCCTTTTGTCATACAAGGGACAATTTATCGCATCAGCTAGACGTATCCGTGGAATTAGTCGAGGCATATATGAGGATCTGTTGTCTACAATAACTAGTGAGAGTGGATGGAGTCATGATTCAAGGTTTGTGAAAGAAAATGATTCGCCTGACAATCCTTCATTCGGATTCGCCGTCGAGAGAATACGGGGTTTACTCATGCAATGTGCGAGTGATGATCGGGTTTCAACGAAGTGTCCTTCTTTGCTCAGTGGGATGGCGACTGGAGGTGATGTTGGAGACTGCCAATGCTTAGATTCGCAATAGAAATACGATTGGCCGGTTTTTGAATTCCAGGACGGATTGAGTTGGATTGATACATGGACTTTGGCGCAGGTCCAGGTTTATATCTGTTTACCAATAGCATTTGCAGCGTGGAGTTATGGGTCGGATATACCACAATAGATCGACTGTAGATCAGAAGCTTACTCCGTAGAAGCTTTATGCAAATTTATTTTTTCTTCCCACTCGGGCCAACTGCAAGTTGGCTATTTGCAGTAATACCTCGGCCAAGACTATCCTTGGCAAGTGAGATTCATGAACTCATCGATCAGCTAGCCACTAATGTTCTTAGTCGCTGTCAGTTGAATGACACGTACTACCTCCATCTGGATGCTCAGATTTGCATCGCATTATTGGTTTCGGTGGATGAAATTGGATTGCGTATCTATAAGAGGAAGGAAAACATTGAAGACTTGGAATTTGGTACTCATTGTTTTCATAATAGGTGTAGAATAAATCATGACGAACACAAAAACTATCCAGGTATCCCATCTGGGAGGAATAGAAGTAGGGTATGTCGGAACAATCTTCCTTGCTTATATTCCTTATATACGTCACGCAGAATTAAAACTGATATTAAACTCACAGCTATCAAATGCCCAAGACCTACGATCCCTCAAAACCGACTCTTATTCTTGTTAATTCATTTACAACATCATCAGAACTCTATCGCCAACAATTCGAGAATGAAGAACTTAATACAGCAATGAACCTCCTGGCTATTGAGCCATTGGGTCATGGACGAACGAGAACCAAAACCGAGAATTGGACTTAGTGTGTTTTAAATTTCTTGTCGCGCATTTATTTCTTTCCTTCTTCCCCTCTGTATCCTTGGATGTCTCTACGTCGCGGTACCAATGTATTGCGAGACTCAGACTAATACTTGTCAAGCTGGGACACGGCAATAGCCAATATACAGACAATGGACGCTCTCTCTATTGAGAATGCCTTTGTTCTCGGTACCTCGCAAGGTGGTTGGTTGACCATTCGCATGGCTCTCTTTGCACCCAACCGAATACAAGGTGTCATTCCTCTGGGAACATCCATGGACTATGAATCCGAAAGAACACGCTCTCTTGGTTGTTGGAATGCTTCAGCCGCACTAAGTCAAATTATCAGACAAAGCACAGCCGATTTCAAATTGTTGACTGAGGATTTCGAGCCAGATGATGAATATTGCAATCTTTTGGTTAACATAGGATTCAATGATTGTTCTTATGATATCCGAGAATTTTGGATAAGAACAATCAAAGAAACATACCGCGGGGATGAAGGTAGGAGAAGAATTCGAATGGCAGCCATAAATCTCAGGGAGCGCGACGGATTGCATGGCCGCTTGTCAGATGTGCGATGTCCAATTCTTTGGTTACATGGAACGTCAGATGCCGTGTACAGTCTATCAAATGCCAAAGAAGAGATCAAGTTGTTTGTTAATGCTGCCAGTAAGGAGCTAGTCACTGTGGAGGGAGGTGCTCATTTCTTGAGTGCAACGCATCCGAATGAGGTGGGAAGGGCTTTAGTTGAATTTGTTGAGAGACACAAGAACTGGAAATTGGAAAGTTGAACGGTCATTGTGGTTTATGGGGTTTGTGGGGTTTTACTTGTGTTTTGGAATTTGGCCAAACTTATGGCCTGCTTGTTGTTGGAAGAATGAACATGATCACAATAACTAGCTCTGGATGAGATATCGATATTAGCTCATTATCTTAGAGATGGTCCTTAGAGTTTCAGTCTTTCGTGTTTAAGGAGGGGCTTAGGCATGCTGACTACCCAAAATATGTTAGCATCAATTCAATGGCATTGCATTAACGTGGGTTTGATGAGGCAAACAAAACGTATTTACACCAGCAGATGAAACTTTCTTGAAATTTGAGAAGGGCGATGCAAAAAGGCCCTACACTCAGACTCGTTTGCCAGACCGTGGGAGAAATGTAATATCAGAAACGGAAGCGAGACGTTGAAATTTAAGAATATCGGGAGTGACCCGTTTCCACAGAAGCTTGTGTAAGATATGTTGTGGGAAGGACAGCCAACAGTCTTGGCTTTACAAAAATAAACGACTACTGCGTAAAGAGAGAGCAACAAAGTCTCTATACGGATTAAGCAGATAACTAAGGGTATGGCGGTCGATTTGGAAACTTTGCGGACATGGAGAGAATCTGTACCGAAAAACCCTGGGAGACCCGACTTCAAAACACTACGCAAATTGACACCCAAAGACCTGCGTGCGATCCAAAAATAATAGACTCGACGGACTGAAGATAGAGTGAAAAATTATGGAAAGTGTTAGAGTTCAAGGAGAGCTTCCGCTATGGCTCTCATACTCATTCATTGAACTTCTCTATAATATAACAGAGACGTCCACAAAGCACATTTTGCATATTTCTTCTTGGTATTCTGCCAAGTATTCGTCTTGACATAAGGCTTTGTGCGATACCAACAGCTGCTTGATCAGGCATTGGCCTGCCGCAATGCCAACGGTATCCCTAAAGCATGCAGGGTGGAAACCCTTTCATGAACTTCGCAGAGGTTGGGATTCCATAATGCCAAAGTTCAACAACTGTCCGGTCGGCCCACTTGAAACCTCCACGAACATGTTCCATTTTGCTGGTATATATCTCAATCTGTGAAAGATTCCATTTCGATACAAATTTCTGCGAGATCATAAATGAGCTTCATATTGCACACAAACGAGCCGAGGAGGCAGCTCGGGAATTTTCAGAATGTTATATATACCTTTCAAAGCCAATTACACATCTGCCATTATATCTTTAATCCGCATACCTTTTCGCGCAATCTTTTTATAATAATGAATATTAATAGCAAAACTCTGCTCACTTTTTCGATAGAGATTCGACATTCAATTGTAAAGTTGTATGCAGTGAAACACACACATTGAGATTACAGCGTTGGTTGAGGCCTTGCGAAAGTAGAGCGAGCCTTAATCTGTCACCGCCCGGCAGAATTATCAAGAATCTCACTTGCCTCTCTTCCGCCATCCATCCTCTTCGACCAAAAAAGCAACTTCTCTGATCCCATATAATTATAGTACCGTCGACAGTGAACGAGAGCTACGAAACTATTAGCCGGACGTAATTAAACTCTGATAAATCGAGTATACAGCTTCGGCAGCTCTGTACCCATACGACTTGATCTTGACACATCCTATTCTTTCAGATTTGGGCATGACCATTCTTCGATTCTAGAGTAGAGTTATTTTGATAAGACTTCATACCGCTTAATCTTCATTCCTACATCTACAGGACTCAATTCTAGACCTTGTTACCCTACGAGGCTTACGACCCTTCACAGACTCTAAAGGGACTACTGCCCCTCGAGACTTACTAGGTAGATATCTTTGATACTTTGGCACAGGTACTTGGTGGTGCCGCGAGTTTGAATTCACTTGCAGTAAAGTTATCGTCTTCAATTTCACTTCCGGCCGGACTTCTACGCGCGTCAAGTTGACCCGGCCATTCATTGATTGTTTCTAAGTTCCGGAACAAGCACATTGGATTCTAGAGTTACTTTATTTTCCAATAAAAAAACCTCATAGTTCTACGGCTTCACAATGTGTTTTCTGCAACTCGGTAAGATTTTCGAAATCGTTTTCTCTGGCCATCTCTCCCAAACCATCCTGAGAAGACAATACTCAATTGATCCGACTCTTCTCTCTGTTGTGATCTCCCAGTGGAGCCGAGGACCAGGTAGTAGTACAAGCCATTTCCTTTAAGATCGACAGCCCATATCACATAATTCAATCCTGGAAGCTCCCACCAACTTTATCTTCGAAGCTGTAGTGGCCCATTTATAACTCGCAATCTACTCAACTACAATCGAACTCACCAACTGAGCAATAGTTTCTTTATATACGATTATTGGCTTTCAACCCAATGAAGATCATCTTCAGCTAAGGTTAATATTAATGTTCTTCGGAATGAACCTTGATTTGGCGGATACTGATATGTTGTGAGATTGACTGACGTTTTTCTGCATGAATTTTGTGCATCCTGACATCGCCAAGATGGAGACCAAGTGGTCTACTTGAATTCTTTTGACAATGTTTGGGGGACAGAATACCACCCCGTGTAAAATCTCCGAAGTATCCACTTGGTATACAAATTCTCCGAGCTGTTAGACTATGGCAGTTGGTTTCACGCATAATTGCACCTCGTGGCTAACGTTCATAGGAAGGCGATATGCTACCGTTGATCTCGAGAAAATTTAGGGTCATTCTTTCCCATGACCCAAAATGAACAAATCAAACTCCAGAATTATTACATCGCGTCGGGTGTCTACTTCAAGCATTCATCCGTAACGAAACACGTTGCTGATGGCGGCGATTAACGCAGAATCAAGTAGAAGATGGTTGAGAAGGGATTTACATTTGCGATTCACAAAATCCAGATACTCAGAGCCCCTACTGGAAGGTAGCATGGTTATTGTTCATCAACTTCTGTTGTGATAAGTATAGTACTCACCGTCTTGATACTCGGAAAGCTACCTAGGAATTGATCGTTTTTTCGTTTCCGTTATTATTAGCTAGAGAAATCTGATCCTATCATGTTTCATTTCCGAAACACGACATAAACTCAGCTAGTGCCTCAGTTACGAGATGGTTCTTTGTGGAATATCAGAATGATACTTGAAGGCGCAAGAAAGTATTCCGATTCACACTGCAGTAGCGGTAGCATGTGCATGATGTGGTATGGTATGGAGAGTCGTCAAACCCATCAAAACTGTGTAGGACTATTGCTAACATATTTCACCATAAACTAGGCGGATCTACAAGCTTTAAGCGACCGTTTGTGAAAACGATGTCTATCTCACGCTACGTGGGTCGATTCGGGATGTTTGGCCTCACATTGAAATTGTTTTTATCACAATCATTTGAGAGTACATGTTGATCACAAAATCATTATTACATTCTGCAAGCTCTCAAGACAAAGTCTGTTAGCAAAAACTTCTTCTTGCTTCGCTGGTTGATATATAGGTATACTCAATTTGATCGTTTCGAAAGCATCGGCTACTACCACGGCCCGCCTTCCCAAAAATCCGACGAAAATCATCAATTGCAAAAAGACGTGTCTTGGTTCCATCAGATTGCCATTTTTAAACGATAGTCAGAGATCTTTTTTTCATCTCAATCAATCCGATAAATTATTGTGGCACAGGGACGCCCGTCAATTGACACCCGTAGGTTTCGAATGAACGAATGTTCAAATTCAACTTCGAATCAAATTGCCTGCATCACTGCAGCATACCCCCGCCGTGAAATTTTTGAGATAGAACCCGGCATCCGCTTCTAAATTAGTTGTTCGTTTAGCGTCTTTCGCCGTTGAAACTAGCTAAACCACCACGCTAGAAATGATGAGGCTTGAGCGCTTCATGCTCCTAGCATTCCTTTGCTAACTTTTTGACCTACTCATCTTTAAGTTATTTTGGTCTGTTCAATTAGTTTCAACATGAGGAATAAATACCGTACTTTCTTGTAAGACCTATCAAGTTCTCGGAATTCCTGCCCCGCCACCCCCTCAAAAAGACGATACACAAGAATTTGTGATTTGTTACATGGTTTTCATTGGTATCCAGGTTACTATAGTACAAAACTGGATAATAGCAGGAATTGAATGAACACTACCCGGGATGTTATGGTGAGCGAAGGCATATGGTGATCTGCGCTTGAGGCGTAGTGCATCTGTACGTTTTTTTTTGTTATGTGTTATGGCACTAATCATCCGACTTTGAAACTCCGCATTATAGTAATATTCAGTGTATACTTTGGTTTCACCCAACCCTCCGTCGTGCGACTTTCGTGGGATAACTGAAGCCTAATCTTTTGATATAATAGTTATTGATCGTCATATCACTCCATATCCATTATTAGCATAATAGTCTGGGGTATCGAAACATCTCGAGGTTCGATGTATGAATACTCAGAGAACCGGTTTGATTGCTACACTGATAATGACTCTGTTATTATAACCCCTCCTCCCCTTTGTCTTACTTTCTTTGTTATACTTCTCAAATATAGGTTGCATTGTTTCTATGGTCTTTCCCTTGCACTATTGTGAGAAGTCCAGTTGTTTGGAGTTGTCCCATCTTGTTTGGTAATCTCTATATTATATATCAGTTAGAACCTTCTAAGCGATATCAAGCATCATGGCATTGAGAAGCCCAGCTAGAGATTACTTGGTCTCTATGATCGGTGAACTAGTTGGAACTTTTCTGTTCCTCTTCTTCGCATTTGCTGCAGCACAAACGGCGAACCAACCCAACGGAACTAAGCATCTTACACCCACCGCGACTGATACATCAAAACTGTTATATATTGCCCTTGCATTTGGTGCTAGTCTTGCAGCAAACGTTTGGATTTTCTTTCGTGTCAGTGGGGGGCAGTTTAACCCGGCCGTCACTCTCGCACTCGTGCTTATTGGGGCAGTTTCTCCTACGAAAGCGTTGATACTTATACCTGCTCAACTTGTTGGTGGAAGTTTGGCTGCTGCAGCAGTCAAAGGCATCATACCGGGTGATGAAATACTTTTCGCAGTATCACTTGGACCAGGTGTTACAGATGGTAAGCATGAACAATCCTGGGAAACGAAAGACACTTACTAATTCGATCCGGATAAAGTCCAAGGCTTATTCATGGAACTCCTTTTAACCTTCATGCTCGTATTTACAATCCTTATGCTCGTCGCAGAAAAGACAAAGTCTACATTCGTCGCACCTATCGGTATTGGATTTTCACTTTTTATTGGCCACCTTGTCGGCATCTTTTGGACAGGAGCAGGAATCAATCCTGCCCGAGCTTTTTCACCAGCCCTTGTTCAAGCTTCATTTCCAGGTTATCATTGGATTTACTGGCTCGGTCCTGCTTTAGGATCTTTCCTTGCCGCAGCATTGTACTTGGGACTGAAAGCAATGAAATATGAATTAGTTGGTGGGGATGCGGATAAAGAAAAACGGGAGGGCTTGACCATGCAACAAGCAGACCTTATTATTGAAACTCTTCGCGGATTACCCAGAGCGATACAAGGATTTGGAGCTTTAGGAGAATTTGAAGGTACAACTAAAGGTCAAAGATCTCCCACAGATTTGGAGAGGGGGTTCGATGTTAGAATCTTGATGGATGATCCAAACATTCGGAAGAGTCGATTTGGATCTCCTGATTCCACGGCTTTACCAACCTAGATTCAGGTAACTTGTTCCATGAAGATTCTAAATGTAATTCGTTTTGAACGGAAGAAGACATTTTTGATTGACAATCTTCAGAACAAAAGAAATGGATCTGGCAAGTGAGTGGATAATGGATGGCGGGAGAGCAGGGGCAACACGAGAAGAGGCACGAGGTACAGCAGACGATTTTCTGGTGACGATGATAACGATTCATTCACGATTTTCATTTCAATGGGGAATATGGGACCAATCAATTGGAAATAGGCGTTTGTCGGGGAGTTTTATTTCACAAGCACGAAATTACATTTGTCGGATGTATTTACACCACAGACTACATTCAAGTAGACACTTCGCACGGCTTTCGATATCACGCTCATTTTAATTGTAATTTTTTAACATCCCAATGATTCCTTTTTTTTTCGTGCTTAGAATTCGCAACAATAACCTTAAATAATTTCTCTCAGCCTTAAATCATCGAGACATCGATTTCAAACTCACCTGGTCTTTGAAACAGTTTTGGAGCAAAACAAAAAGTAATTGATACTAGTGTGCACTAGCTCTGATGGACGTGCGAGTCGAGTCGCTGTCTGATGTTATGCATTAAATCAGGCATTCCGAAAATGCCACTCAGACGCACCATGACCAATAAGGGCTCCAAATCAAAGTTGTTCGTTCTAGAACTTCGTGCTGTCATTGTAGACTGTTGGGGGGGGGGAGGCTGGACACTTCTTGAAGGTTGTGCTCTATTGTCAATAATCGTCTGGCGATTATGTTCAGTGACATTGCCCGCACGATAAGCCACAAGGCGGATGACGATACGATAATAAATAAAGCTTTTGGTTGCGGGTCTGTCGCACGTGTATTTTGTGTATATAGCTCAGGTTGCTCACGCAATTTCGAATCAGTAGTTATTGAATATACCTTTAAGTGAAAATTATAATAAATAGTCCCAGGTGCAGAATCGAGTGGGTGCTGAACATCTGAGATAAAGGTTTTACATTGTATCTATATTGATATTATATATTGGCAGCATTTCCGTTCTGACCTGAACTGTTAACTGGCTGGTCCAAACCGACAAATTTACCTTGTTCAACCTTGGCAAATAAATCTTCAAACCTGTCAAGAGCAACTTGATAACAATCAAAACCATAAACCTTCTTTTGAACATCAGCATCTGCCCATTTATCTGGAACTGCTCCCCCCTTTTGTTTCAATGCAGCGAATTGCTTATCTCTCTCTGCTTTCGCAGCTCCATCACCCAAATGTAAAGCTCGTCCGGATTGTGCAGCGAGCTCAACGAGGGTTTCGGCTCGTTCTTTTCTAACGCTCTCGTAAACGAGTAAAGATTTGTTGATATCTGATGGGCTGTTTGAAGGACATTTGGAAAACACCGCACCTAACACGGCAGCATCTTCAATTGCTTGAGCGGCACCTTGAGCTAAATGAGGAAGAGTTGGATGGCAGGCATCTCCAACTAATGCAATGGATCCGCGGACCCAAGTTGGAAGAGGGCTGTGGACACGAAGTTTCCATTCGCATACCTCACCATCAGGAGCAAGGTTCAACATACGTTGGACTTTAGGGCAAAAGTCAGAGAAAATATCCAACATAGCGCTCTTGTCACCCTTGGTAGTATAAGTAGCTGAAGGAGCGGCAGCGAAATTTGTGTCTGGTTGGACTGTGGAGAGGTTATAGATTTGTTTGCTCGAGACTGGGTAGGCGATGATATGTCTTTTCTCTCCAATCCATCTTGTGACTTTATCTCCATTGATAAGTTCCAAGAGTTCAGGGTCGTTCTCCATTTCCTCACGCTTTAGCATAATTCTATATGCTGCCTGGTTCGTGTCTGTAATGTGTGCGTCATGGTTCAATTCAGATAGAATCTTTGATCTAACGATCGATTTAATACCGTCTGATGCGAGAATGACATCTGCTTCGACAGTATAAGATTCTCCGTGACGTGGCTTGACCTTGAGGAGTGGCTTGGGGCCAAAAGACTCAACAGCTTCGGCTGCGGCAGAGAAATGAAATATGATGCCGCTCTCTTTCTTACAAGCCTCATACATAGAGCCAGCAAGATTAGATCGGTGACCAACCATATGAGGGTATTCATAGGTTTCTCTGATGTACGAAAGATCCACATGAGCAAGCTCTTTATCAGAATCGCCCTCTATTTCTTGATCAGTGACATGCTTTTGTGGGAAAACGTGGGTAGAATAAGGTGTGGTAACGCAAGTTTTAAACATAATTCTTAAAATTTGGCGAAAGCATAAGAAAGCAACTGAACGTACGTCTAATACTGGTTTCTTTCAAGTCAACAGCTTCGGCCTCGATCTCCTTCCAACAGCCCAACCTATCCAATATTCTGGCCATATTTGGCGCTAATTGAATTCCAGCACCGACGAAACCTAAATTTGACGCTGTTTCGAAAACTTCGATGTTTGCGAAGCCCTCTTTAGCCAAAGACAATGCGGTTGACAGCCCGCCCATGCCTTATAACTGTCAGTAGATGAACTCGAGGGAAAGGAAGCGAAGCATCTTACCAGCCCCAATAATCACAATGTGTGATGCTCTATCCATGGTGACGGTTTTCAGGACCTTTCTGAATCCAAGTGCAAGTTTTATTGATGGGTTGAATGATATCGTATTAAATGGTATGTAGAGAGAGATTATGTGATGTTGATCGGGACCCAAAACTCAGAGTGTATGGCTCTATATAAGATAGAAATATCCTCCGATTCTTCAAGTCTTTTCATATATATTAGTCCATCATTCGTAGTACGTACGCACATGGAGTGCCCCACGATCCCCACAACTCGTGACACGAATGAAAAGTGGAAAAAGTCATAGCCACCCGGCTTCTTGATACGGGATGGGGGGGATGAGGATGCTGAATGAGGGAAACATTAATTATATAAGAGACTAGAGAGGGGTGGAATTGATAATCGGCATTAATTAAGCTTTGGTTGAATTGGCAACGTTTTATGATTGGTAAAGTACGAGTGAAGTGGTCGAAATTGTACCATTGTAGGTGGGGCAAAAGGCCTTTTTGATGTCGGGACCGAATGAGATCCAAGTCCATTTTACATCGACCTGCGGTACTAGCCGACCCCGCACACTTGATTTTGTCTCCAGATGGGAAAAGTGCAGGAATGTACTTGCTATGTTAGGGATAACAGGAATAAAATTGCTGGGTGGTTAGGTAGCAGCACATTGATAAGTCTTACTCTCATTTGGTATCAGATTTGACTGTTGCGATATATTCTGGCATCATCCTCAATCGCCGACCGCATCTTGATGACGCCTCGAGTAGGGTTCATTCGCCAAACACAATAGTGTGGACAATGATGGACTTTTTTTTTAATAAATAATACAAATGTGCGGTTTCTTTCTGCTTTCTTGGAAAGAAATTGTGATGAACTTAAGTAGACTTCAATCTCTCAACTGCATTATTCTTTGTTGGGGAGACTAGGACGAGTAATTGAGTGTACTCTCTCACATTCTAGCTCAAGTTATAAATGATCGAGTCCGCTCCCAAATGAAGAAGACGTAATTGACAGTATTCTCACATCATAGGTTATTTCATGTAAATTTTACTAAGGAGTATCCCCTTCCCGGTACCTTCCCTAGTGATTTTCTCAGCTGTTGCATAGCGATACAATATCTGTCGGCACAAATTGCTTCAAATTTTCCAATAAAGTTCGCAACGGAACCCAGTCCAAATCTCCATGGCTTGACTGCATAGGCTGTCCACTATACAATACCCTTGCAAAATGTCCATCAATGGCCGGGCTGGTAAAGTTCTGAAGTTTCCAAATCTCCACAGCAATGTTGCTCCCCATTCCAGGCCATCTCAGAGCATTTATACCCAAAGCGCCTGCTACTGGACCAATATCTCCATCATGAACAAATGTATGACTATATTTCCCTCCTTGAATTGTCCCATTTGCAACACTTTCCAGTCTTGACACTATCTCTCCAATAAATAGTCCCTCTACGACTTGGATGTATTCTTGAACATATGGATTTGCCCTCCAGTAATAATTCCACTCCCAGTCTCCAGCTCTGAAAACCTCATCCGCCATTTCTTGAGTTACGCAGTTTGAAGCATTGGTCGGAGAGCAGGGAAGCGAATAACCATTGCAGAGTCGAGCTTGGAAATTATCTGCGAAATGGTCCATTGTCCCTTGCCATGCACTAGAGTCTGCGTTGAACATATTCCCAAGTGTAATACGTAGGGCTGATGTAGCCGTCAGGTGAGCTTGCCATTGAGTAGTTGACTGAATTTTAGCTAGTGTCGAAGCAATGGCGGAGCAAGAGTACCCTGCATTGACTGTGTCGAGTGAGCTTGCTTGTTGATGGAGAGAAATTGATCCTTGATAATTGGGCCAGATTCCACGTAGTACTCCCCCAGCACTCTGTTGCGTCAAAGGTGACTCCGAGGAGCGAAAGTAAGTTTGCTCCAATGATGGAGTTGTGGGGAAAAGACTCAATTTACCGGTGGCGCCATACACTCCTGAAAGATCTCGGCCGTGTTGGTAGCCATCTAATAGGCCACCGATGGTGAGTTGTGGATATTGGCAAGTTCCCGAGATATAATTGCTCAAAAAAGGATTGTGTGCATCCGTATACGTGCTAGCATATACTGGAATGGGCTGTTCCAAGGTGGTATCATGAGGTCCAGCATACAGATATGGGAAAATATCTGAGCAATTGAACGGCACGGTCTAAATAAAGTTAGCAGGTTCACCGACGTCGACGCGATATCAATTGACCTCTCCACTGGGTAAGACATTATACATAGTCCTCCTCTGATGTCTTTGTAAATACTCCAGATAGACGAGCTCTGCCTTGACACTTCCATTGGCTACAGGTGAAGGAAGTCGATATTCTTGTACTCTTGGATGGGGCATCGAGCAGTAATCGTATGTGCCATATGTTATGTTTGAAGTCGTAGATTTCCCAGGAGCCGAATAAATGCCACCATACGATCTAAGTGAAGTATTTGTGATGTATGAAGTGTCATTGAGGCCGATTGGATAAAAACTTTCGAAGGGAGATAAAGCGATTATCCCCTGTGATCCCGCCAGCAATGTGAAGAAGGTAAATCTACCGGCCAACATGATATGAAATTTTGCTGACAGTATCAAGAACCCCGAGGCAAAGCCAATTGTATAGAAAAACAGCCTCCACTTCCACTTAGTTATTGGTTTCTGGAAGTGAACCTCCATTCAAACATATATGCAGTGACGGTACAAGGATGTAAAATAGAAGAATGGTTAAAGTTTCATTGCAAACTCAGAGCAAATAGTTTCCCCTTCCATTAGAACACCAATCAAGGTGGGTGCTTCGACACATGTGTTTCTCAACAAACCCCACGTGGGAGTCAGCAAGGGGAGGGCGACTTCCTTTGAACAAAAATGCTTCTTTCCCGGCAAAACTAATAAGATTCATATGAGTTGATGCTTTCAATAATATATTGTCGTTTCTTTACAAAAGACTTCGTACCAAAAGATAGACTACAATACCTGGTCAACTTTGGCATCCCTCTAAGGGTTAGTATAAGCACTGCGAATCCGTACTCCGTAGTGATCCGTCGTGATCCCGCTTTGTTAGCATTGAAAGTCTCAATGAACAATATTGGAATCGTTCTTGTAGGTGTGAAAGGAGTATAGAATTATTAATTCTATAAATCTAAGATTACATATCAATCTACTAAAGTCCCATCACAAGAATTGAGCCCGGCAAACTAGGTATTTATCCGACCCGCCATACCGACGATCGCCGTGCTAGAATCCACTTAGATCTCACACTCACCTCAAAAGGAAAATACATCTCACTGAACCTCCAGATACATATTTAAGTGGTGCACTAGAAAATTAAGCAGATTTGGAGCCGGTGTCAAAGCAAATATAATTATCCTAATTCATCTGTACAACGGTAACATATATTGACCCCATACAGAGGACAATCTCAGTCCATCTATCCATTTCTGGATCAAACCTCAATCTTGGAGCTTAATCACTGCGCGTCGCCAAATCTTTCCTTCATAGCACCGCCAAGTATACAATCATAATCGCCATGCTCGTTCCTATCACCAACTTTTTGATCGCTTTGGCAATATCATATGGAGCCCATGCTTCCCCAATATCACGTCAAGTCAGCCATTCAGATGTTTCACTGCAAGAATTTGCCCTTCAAAAGCTCCTTACAGATGCATCTCCGATATTTGGGAACTATGCAGACAATCAATTGAACACCTCTACATGGATGAGCCGATACGCTGATTCCACAAAGCTCGTACATATGAATATTCCAGGGACTCACGATACCGCAACTTGGAACTATTCTTTCGCCACTCAGTCCGCGCTATCTGGTGTCACATCTCTAGGATATCAAATCCCTAATCCACCAGAGTATTATCGCTGCCAGAATAATTCTATTGCAGATATGCTCAATGCGGGAATACGAGCATTTGACTTGAGATTTGCCTTGGACGTTACTAACACCTCGATTGTATTTTGGCATAGTCAAGCTCTTCTATCGCAGACTGCAACTTTGGATGATGTACTCTTTGGTTATTTTCATTGGCTTGATAATCATCCCTCTGAAGTAGTCTTGCTTAGCCTTCAGTATGAAGGTAGCACGACGCAATACGGAAGAAACGATGAAGAAGCACAACTCAAATTGTTCAATATTCTCACATCACCAGCAGCAACAAAGTATCTTTTACAGACGAAAAATGAATTGGGAACTCTTGGTGACGCACGAGGCAAAGTTATCCTTCTTCGCCGCTTCGATCTTGATCAATTGTCAGACGCTTACGAAAATGCTTTACCTGGCCTTCATTTCTCCCCCGCTCTTTGGATCGATAATTCCCCTGGCATTGAAATCATTTATAATACAGCCAACAATTATACAGCATATATCGAGGATAATTATGAGCCTCAAACTCCAGCTCAGTCAAATGCAACGGTTAATATTCAATTGAAGTACAACGTCACAACGACACATCTCTTGAAAGCGGCGGATAAATCTCTAGCACCTGATAGTTTATGGTGGACTTGGGCCAGTGGAGGGAAGATCTCAGATGGTGTGTTTCCTAAGACAATGGCTATTGGAAACGGGACAGAATATACGCCAGCTGGGGGTGTAAATCAAAACCTGATGACATTTTTAAAGGGGATGAATGGAAAGAGGGTGGGGATTGTCATGTTTGACTTTTTTGAGATGCCGGGAAATTTGGTCCAGACTTTACTAAGTTTGTAAACATGGTGTTCATTTGTTGGATTATATCATAATACTAATAGCTAATCGATCATACTATTTAACTTCTATTTAAGCGTCGATTTTTACATAACCTTTCTTCTCTGAGAATGATTGTCCGGAACCGAGTTGGGTCATTTTACATCTTCTGAATGATATCCAATTGTATTATAATTGATTGCTTCAATTTTGTGCTTTACCTGATCAATATCTAGTCTTCTATAAACCTCCCGTTAGGTTACCTTCTATACCCGCAATCACATTCCAATCAGTACGTCTAATAGCTTGACTAAGGAGGGGGTAGATTTACCCCGCACATCGCTTGAAAGCCCCGAACGCCCTTGAAATACAGGCTCTTGTTTCTCTTCAGAGCAAAAGATCTCGCGATGGCTGTTTTACTAATCCTATTTATGGGCTTGATAGACTGTATATGATACCTTTGAAAAAATGAAGTGCGCAACAATGTAACCATAGTGCCTTGCGCTACATTGATAGAATTCTTTTTATGAAAATACTTTTTTGCTCCCTTCTTTGAGTCTAGATGATATGTGGATGCCGGCTTTGTAGCTTACGGTCCAAAACTTCAGATTCCCATGCAGCAGTCTGAGAATGAATTTGCCCTTTGTCGACTTTGCGAAGTAATATAGTGACGTCGTTGAGGTGAGTTTTCAAGTATTTGGTTTATGAAATTCAATGCATATTTTCAGCCCAAGGAAAAATGTAAGTTATATTTTTCAATCATAAAGATTTGTGGAACACGAAAAGTTAAGGACGGATAGAGTGGACTGGTAACTACCTTAATACTTGGTTAGGTGGTACTCTTTAAGGACTTTAAATTCAAATCGAAGCTAAAGTGACCAACTCATCCCCTTGCTACGAACACCTCAGATCTATGCACTTCTCAAATACAATCCCTAATCTTGCTCTCAATATTACCTCCCTGCCACCGTTACTGATAAAGCCTTCACCATTACCATCAGTTTCATCCCATTCCGAAAGCCCTTCCCGTCCCCACGTATTGTAACTCAACATTCGGAGTCTACACTATCACAGTCAAACTCCACACACTGAATGAAGTTCTTACCTTTAAAGCATACACTTCATCGTCTCCGAGCGTGTGGGCAAGATAGAGTCCAAAGCGATAGTAGTGATCTTCTAGAGCCGCTTTCTTAACTTGCAAATGGGTCTAGAAAATCCTCGGCTGTAGAAGTCTGGAAAGGCCTCTTGTGAGATCTTGTAAAGTTCAAATTCAATGTTCAAAAGGAAGCCAGAAAATCTACGTGATTATTCATTACTTCCTCCTAAAATCTATTCGTACTAGCAGTCTCCCCCTC
The DNA here is from genome assembly GCA_004786275.1 of Botryotinia convoluta. Lineage (NCBI taxonomy): Eukaryota > Fungi > Ascomycota > Leotiomycetes > Helotiales > Sclerotiniaceae > Botryotinia > Botryotinia convoluta. The sequence goes on along the minus strand of PQXN01000209.1, from coordinate 38,071 downwards.
TTCCCTCCTTCTTTTTGTATTAAACCGTGGTTCAAATAAACCCCCACAGCTCAAATTATATATCCATACGTCTGAGTTAGCACATGTGTGGACTCCCCTCCATAAAACTAAGTTACGCCAATGAGATTTCTTTCTCTTCTGTCATCTAGATCGAATTCAAGATACAATTTACTTGAAGTTACATTTATACAGATGTCTAAGTCCATAGCTGTGGTTTAGACAGTTAAGTAAATGGCTTCAAACTTTGTTGTTGTTAATAGCGAACATGCGTGATTTTCAGGCTGCTCTTCGTACCGCCGTGGTTCCAAGGCCTTACAACGAGAAGCAGTGTCATGAATGAGACTAAGCATCGATAAGACCATTCACTTCGATTATAGTCCTGGAAATTATCAGTGATATTGCGAGGAAGATGTAATTCAAGATGAAAATAAGCTTCTTGAGCTGATCTTCGTATTATCAATCGACAGGTACCAAATCCGATACCACAGTCAAGTAGCCACCAAGCCAGCGTTAATGTTACATCGTTATTATATTCATGACCTGCGTGTCTAAGAAATGTGAGTTTCGTAGAGTAGCTACGAAGAAAGAAATAACAGGAGATAAGATTTAAATCTAGCTTAGTTTGCGCGAAAATTCATATTTCTTGTTCTTTGGCGAATATCATGTGCACAGGATATAATAATCTGGAAATCTTAAGGCAAGTACTAGATTTGGAACTTGGAGAGGAAAATTTGAGAGTGAAAGAGAATGAAAAATTGCTTCAGTGATATTGATATTTGATTGCCGTCATAAACAACCTATCGCCGTGAATCATCTTAACTACTACTATATGTAGCCCACAACCATCTTTCACGCCATAAGTCGCGAGAAGCCAAAAGAAAACAGGAGAAGGTCAGACTGTTGATAAATCAAAGCCTAAGCTAATACAAACTCTACATAGGAACCTCTTTCATTATCCATACACCATGTCTTGCCCAGGTATTGATGTCTATATTTACCCTTTCTAAGTACTGTCGCTAAAAATGCATACTAGGTACTGGCTCATAACAAGCAGGATAATAATTGGAAACGGAGGGTATATTTATTACCCGTCAAGAAAAAGCCGATGGCATCCAGAAGAGTTGGGATATAGAGACAAGAATAGCAGTCATAAGGACAAAAGTCATTTCAACAGTGCATTTGAATATACGAGAACGAGGAATATCCAGGACGACGCATGAAAGGCTAATTTAAAAGTGTTCAAAGTGTCTTGCTTAATGCGAGGTCGAATTTTAATGACATGGAAATGATATGGCTCGAAAGCAAGTGAGTTAAGTGTAAGGGGGGAATTGTTGCATAGCGAGGTCCGACGGCTGGCAGAACCTAGTCATCGTCACGGAGCAACTTTATTGGCAGCAATGACTAAAGAGAATAACGATCACAAAATCAAAGTCGGTGAGAATTGAAGATCCGTGCTTGAAATTGCCGACTATTATAAGTAACAGTCATCAACACTCTGTAAACCGATACCTCTACGAGTCCTCATTATTCAAAGTAAGGTTGGTCTGGGAATAATGAAATTGGAGCTATAGAGTGTACAAAGCCATTATTCTCGAACAACATCCCAGGTTGAGAGTGTAAAGCACAAGTGAAAATTAGAAGAATATCGAAATCGAATGAAATAGCAGTTTCCCGTCGAAGGAATAAGAATAGCATGCCAGGGAAAATGGAGAACAAAACCTGCCTAGAATTGGGGAATCGAAAAATGGATGCATTTCATACAATCAATCTAGCTAGACCCTAAGCACTCATTCACATGTTTTCTATCTCTGAAACAGCCTCACTGTAATTTTCGACAAATATCGGAAATGAGACTCCCACAGTCAGGGATACAAGAAATTACATGTGAGATTTTCATTTATTCCTTGAACTTCGGCTCATCGCAAATTGCACTGTCACCTCAGGATTACTAGGCCGGTAGACATTACAATAAAGGCAGGAAATTATAGCCAAATGCTTCCTCGCGAGGTGGCCTAATTTCTCACCCGCGCCCTAGAAGATAATCGGAGGCTTTAGGAACGGGACGGCCCAAGATATCCGATTTTGCGGACACTATGGCACCGTAAAGGTTTAGCTACGAACAAAGATTTCCGCGACTGCCGCCATGTCAAAGTGGAAGCAGGTCCATTCTAGACCCGTTATCCAAATCAACATAAATGAATGACGATCAAACCAAGGAAAAAACTTCCAACCAACAAATCATTCTATTGATCGGGCCTTTTCGATTATCCGTATCCGGGGTACATATCCAGATGCGGAGGGAATCTGGGGACCCCACACAAAAAGCATAAGCGCCAACTATTTTGAAGACTGCTGAACTCAATACATGGCCAATGAAGAGATCAGACAAGGTTCGGAACAGTACCGAGAGGTCATTGAGTGCCGAAGCTTGTACTCACGTATACCAAGGGAAGCCAAAAGACGGAGTTATGTCTGGTGTAGTACAAGTGAACAAAGTTTGTGGGGTAAACGTATGATTGTATCAGTATTGCCAATGATTTATCAAGATTTTTAGACCTAGAGATGTGCGGAGAGGAGGCGTGAATCGGTGCTATTGTGGAGATGAAGGATGAATTACTGTACCGCTACCGTATCTCCAGATTTCATTGCACATGAAAAGTTTACTATCAAGCCATTATCAAAACTTATGATGTGGTCTCCTGATAAAATGTCAAAAGGAATGTATAGAATAATTAATCATTTTGGTAATCTAGTATTGGTCTGCAGAACAAAACTCTTTGTTGGCAAACTCAGGAACAGCGGCGCATGACTATTGAGGAAAAATTGGTATATTGGTTGAGATGCGAAACAAACGAATTGAATGATAGGGAAGAAGTTATTCCGACCCTCTTGTAAGCTTTCTATCACATGTTACTAATATGCAATTGAAAAAAGGAGATCATGAAGGTATTCACGTGAGATGAGAATGACTATTCGCATACTGGCATACTGGTATCCATATTCCATCAAAGATTGGAAACGGATTGATTGGAAGCTCCCAGCGAGAGTGGAAGAGTCCGATTGAAAACATTGTCAAATTATGATGATGTTGAGATTCTAGACTATGAGGCTCGTGAAGTCTGTACTCTGGAAGGTTGAAACGAAAGTTCTTCTCCGCATTATGGAATGTTCTCTCTAGAGTCCGCATACTTCTCTTTCGCGAAAAGCATGAGTTTCGGTCCTTTTCTTCCATCCGTTCGGGTTATGGTAACGAGATGCACGTACGTACGAATTGTATCCATTCATTCATTGCATACGATACTGGATGATTTGTGCTATTTTCCGTGAATTAGATATTTGGATAATCATGTGATCTGATGATACCTTTGTAGAATTGGAGAAGAGTTTGAACATGCACAGAAATACATGGTGTCTTTTCTACTATACTTGTGACACAATCCAGAAGCGGAAGATTTTCATCGTCGCATTGATCGGCTTCAAAGTTTTAATTTTTATATTAACAGAAAACTTTTCCAATTTCTCCAACTCAAAATTCTACATAGTTTTGTGTCATTTGTGTCATTTGTCGCTCAAATGTTTAGAATGGAATAGTAAAAATGTCATAGAGTTTTCTTGGTGTCTTCTGTTGCAGAACTAGATGCAGGCGGTGCAGACTGTGCAGTTGATAGGCGGTCTCGAGCGGCTTTTAGTGATCTTTCAATTTTTTGATATATTCCGGTGAGTAAGGAAAAGGAAATATAAAATGATGATCTTTTTTGAATGGTGCCTGATTCGTGCGCTGTATGTGATGTGTGATGTTCCCGAGCATGACACTTTTACTAGTTGATCGTAGGGCTTTGTCATGCGCTCGAGAATTCGATGCATTTTGAACTGCAAAAGTGTATTGGCTAGATGGCAAGGCAAGAATTGTCGTACATAGCAGGAGAAGAATTACTGAAAATAGTAACATTTCTCTAGCCTTTTGCTTGCTCGTGTTTCTGTACGATGTAAAAAAGTAGTTTCATGAGTTCCACAGATTTCATTGAGTACCGTGAAGAAAAATGTGTGAGTGGCTTACTTGGCCATGGTCGGCATCTGTGTAAGGTTTCAATATAATAAGCAACCTCGGTATATGTCATACGATGATACAAAGTCCCCAGATAGGATAATTGACTTGATTAATGGAGAAATCCTCAAGGGCCCAGTGTATTATCTCGTTGCCTCGTTCTTCCTATTGCTTTGACATTCCGATAAAACGGGAGGATGTTACTTTAGTGACAACTTCACAACTCTCGAATGGCAATGCAAGTAAGTGGCTAGAATAGATCAGCAGTCTTCATAAATGAAGTACCTAGAAAACGCGAAGAATTCTTGGCACGCATTGGTTAGATTGTGAATGGGCGATCGGTTATGTCGCCTGAATTGGCCATAAGAGGTAAAAAAGATATATTAACAAGGATTTATCCATGCATTTTCATATGATATGCGATGCCCTGATTAGGACTCATCTCCGTGCAAGTGACGATTGGTTTGACAACTTAAAAATGTTCTTCGGAGCAGTATCTACATCGGGAGATCGAGGGGTTAGTAAATCTCGGGGTGGACAAGAGGGAACGAGAGTAAAGTTACTTAAGTAGGCAAAGTGCTGGCTGGGTTAGATGGACGAAGGGAACATGGAGGGATCAGATTACTTGATCGTTTGACAAACATGAATATTGTGTAGGGTATCTGGTAGAGAGACTGGGAAAGAGCCTGATGAGAACTTTGTACAGAGCAGGAATAAATGGAATAATAGATAAAGTAATCAATAGCATGATGAAATCTATAGAACTCCTATGCTGTAAAAAGAAAAGTAATATTGAAGCTGGTACGGAAATTACACTCTCTTATGCTGTGATACTTGTCAGCTTTCTCCTTTGTTCTCTTCAGCAAGACCTGGTGGACGTTTTAGAGAACGAAATGGTTGTACAAATCAATTTTGTGGCGTCGATAAATTCGTAAAGATTACTTTTAACTTGACGAGGTTTGGAGTCTTTTGATAGGCCTGCGATCAATGAAGAGTCAACGGCGTAAGAACTAGCAAATCTCTTGGTCATGGCGATACCCGCAGCGGCGCCCGTGGTAGGATATTATAATAAGTATGCTCGATAGGTACCTAGTAGTCTCTCACAAAGCAAGAAGACGAAAAGTTGATGGTGATTGGCTTGAAAGACTTCAATGTTCGTGTGTGAGGTGTGGGAGCGAGAACAAGGGGATTGTAAATGAGGGGGTAGTTGTAGATGGCCTTAGGATACTGTATCGATTTGATATTGATTTGATATTGATACGTTTTGAACTTCTATTCCGATATAGAAATAGAAAAGTCGTACAAAATTCGTGTGACGATGTTCTCGTTCTCAAAGGGAGAGACTAAATTCGAACAGAATTTCTCATTCAAAGTTTTGGCAACTTCAAGTGTTGGTTGTACTCTCTTCTTTCCAGCTCCTTTTGACCGGGTGAATATTTGATATGTATTTTGAGTTCAAATCTTTTTCATCCAATAGTTTCTATATCAGGTTATACAACAGATATAAAGTTTGAACTTTATTGCCCATATATAGTTACCTAGAATATGATAACTTACTTCATATATTCAAATAAAGTATGAGATATGAAATCTTATTCATCTGAGATATTCATTATTGCTCTTGGCTTTCCATTTCATCTCCTTTCTCTATGATTCTTTGCCATCGACGTCCACAATTACTATTCCTTGGAATTATCCATCCAGAACACTGGGCAATCTCAAAGCGGATCTGGGTCGGAACATCGACTCTTACTTCTTTTCCTCCTTCTCCTTCTTTCGTGGACAAGTGTCAGGTGTATTGCTCCCGTTGAATCTCAAGTAGAATCTCTGATATTTCATTGGAATATTGAAATAAGTGTCTTTAAGCTGACACAGCCTATTTGTTACGTTACTTGTGGAGGAATTTACTTACTACCTAGGTAAAATAGATACCCGTGGACTTCAACCCTGTTCGCACCTTGTTTGTTCCTGGTTGGTAAAAGTCTATAGTCATCCTTGATTAGTTTTTATACTCTACCTAAAAGAGTTTAAGGAAAGGAAAGCTGTGACTTGGACGGAATTTCTGATCTGTTGACCAAGAAGGCAAAACGCAGCAAGGAAAAAGGGAGGGACGAAAGAAAGGGCATAAGGAAAATCTTGAACCAAATTGATGGGATATTACCGGTATATCTATCTAATTGTCACATACCTACCTACATATTACATTACGGCAAGCAGCAAGCGGCAAGGGATTTATTATACGATCGTTCCTTTAATTGGTCTCCGGAGAGTTTTTATTTTTCATCAGCTTGCATCTATCAAAAAAGCGAACCTATCAATCATAATTCAACCCTCGATATTTTTCTCGAATCCTTTCTCACATCACCTTACCTTACCTTACCTTACCTTACCTCACCTCACCTACTCGCTCACTCACTCACTCACACCACCCACCCACTCATCCACACGACATAATAATCTGTTTATACCACACTATACCATCCCATCCCATCCATCACTCATTTCTGGCTTCAAAGTTCCTCTTGCACTCCCATTTCCACCCACCCACCCACTCACCACCTTTTTCTCCAATCTCCACGGATACCCGGTTCCATCAAAAGCGCATTGTCACCTCAACACTCACTTCACCACTCATAGTACAACATATCCCATATCCACCCATCGACACACTTACATGTACACCTCTCTTTCGATTTCCACACTTTCAACCACCTCATTATCTACACCACACAGATATCACTTATTAGCCACCGAATTCTGCGAATACCGTACCTCACTCTCACCTCTTACCTCTTTTCTCACACTCTCTCCACTTCACTACATCCACTCTTTCCATACCACACCTATTCAGTCAATCCACATTAAACCACTTCAACCACTCAACTGTCATTTATCGACTCTCTCGGATCCACTTTAATATCAACAAACACGCCTAAGCTTCACCATTGTTTTTCTTCTCCCCCTTCACTTCTCTCCAAACAACCTTCGATTCTATATTAAGCCTCTGAAAAGATTGGTTCCTTTTTTCTTCTTACTATTATCACCTTTTCCATTACTCACTCTTCACTCTTCCACTCTTCAACATTTCACTATCATAATCAAAAAGAAAAAGAGTGAATTGAATCCAAATCAAATAATTCAAGCCACCAGCCTCACATAATTTTCATCCAATTATAACGACTTCACGATCCTTTAACCCCCCGCATCTCCATGAAATGAGCATCCCGTCTCCGCCATACAGGATTATACGGACCGAATAAAGTACTCCAGAAATCCAATATTTTGATTCTATCGTCTTTTCTATCCTTCCAGCCTACCAAGGTATCCAAAACAGCACCGACACGAAATACACTTTTGCAATAAACTCCACATACCCCAGACGACACAAGACAACAATTAGAACACAAATTCATTTCATTTGGCACGACGTCGAGATCAATCACCCGAGTATACCAAAATTATTTGTACAGATAGTACAATAAGGCTGGCTTTATGTTCAAGTGTTAGGCAGTGCTAGGTAATATCGACCCAAAAGCGAACACTCCGAGGCTTTGGTGTACAGGTTCAATTTGATCGTCAATTCTACAGCCTTATTCGCTTTTCTATTGTTTGACTGGACTGGACTCGACTCGACCCTCAGCCGATTCGATTAGACTTATCAATTGAATTGATTGTCATATCGATAAACAAATTTAAATCTCAATCTGCCATAATTTCCTCCACCGCCCATCATGTCGTCTTCATCCTCAGTGAAAAGAGCGTGCGACGCATGTCATCGTCGAAAGGTCAAGTGTGATGGTATCAACCCATGTCGCAATTGCTCTTCAGCACAATTATCTTGCACTTATCATGCTATACCACAAAAGAAAGGTCCAAAGGGTTCAAGAGCCAAAGTTATCAGCGAATTAAGACAAAATCAACAATCATCACTTTCAGCCAAAACTGCAAACCGCATAAATGGTGTTCAAAGTCCACCATGCAGTCCTACACTCGCACCAACCCCAGGTCTTCTTACAACGGAAATGGTGAAGGAATGTACGGAATTCTTTTTCGCGAACATCTATCCTACGATGCCGATATTGCACAGGGAGAGATTAGAGCAACAAGCACTGTATGTGGATCAGAATGTCGATACATACTGTCTCTTAACCGCGATGTGTGCATTCATGATGATACAACCTGGAATGGGAATACCTGGTGACCCTCTTGGATTAGACAATTTACCCGGCGCGAATATTGTCTCTGGAACCTTATTACTGGAAGAGACCTTGAAGGTTAGGAAAAGTTACGACTACTGCGAATCACCTACACAAAACAGCTTGGTGACTAGCTTTTTCATCTTTGCATGTTACTACGGATTAGATCTACATAATAAGGCTTGGTTCCATTTACGAGAAGCTACAACATTGGCACACACCTTGGAAATGGTTAAAGAGGAGACATATCATCAATTTGATATTATTGAATCATCACGAAGACGAAGATTATATTGGTTGTTGTTCGTCACGGAAAGGTGAGATTCGTGTCAAGGCAGGTCAGTATCAAATGCTAACAAAGTAATAGATCATATGCGCTTCAACGCCACCGACCTCTGTCTCTTCAAGCCACGATTAACCTTCCTTCGATCAACGATGATCCCACTGATCCCCAGAATCATCATTTGCATGGATTCATCCATCTCGTAAATGTCTACCGTCCATTCGATGATCAATTTGTCGCACTTTGGAACAAGACCAGAACCGATTGTTCCCCAGCCTATCTTTCATCTCTACAAAAACAACTCTCCGAAGCTCTCCCCGTCTATCTTAACACGACAGAAAATCAAACAGCAGATCTCAGAACAAGTCAACAATGGCTAAGAACAATGGTATGGCAATTGAGTATACAAAATGGATGTCTCAGTAGCAACTGCGATGATCCAAGTATGACATTCCAGTATCCAGTCGATATTGCCAGAGATTTGGCGCAGATGACAAGTCAATTCAGTCATCAGAGCATGGAGGTTCACGGTGTTGGATTGGTGAGTATTCTTCCTTTGATTGTCTCTATACCCAACTTGCTGACAGTAAAAATTTATAGATTGAGAAACTGTTCGACGTCGCTTGTTCATTAACCGACGTTCTCTCCCTTCTCCCTGCGAAGTCTGATCCCTTCATAATGGGTCCACGCGACTACCTTCATCAATTCATGACAATGCTCTCCATTCTCCGCAACGGCGATCATCGTTTTCTTCCTCTCCTTCTGAACAAAGCTCACGATGTCCTTCCTGGTCTTGTAAATCCCATGTTACAGAATGCTCCCGAAAACACTCAAATATGTGCGGATGTTGACATATTTGATGGATTTGGCAACACTGGTATTAGCATTCCTCCTCAGAACTACAATACTATGGCTACTAGTGGCTCCAACGATTACAAGATGGCACATTCGAATGGAGGATTGGCATTCGACAAGAGAATTGAGGAATTGAGCAGTCCAAGTGTCACGGGTAGTATGTCTGCCGAAACCACTCCGTTCACATCACCGCCTATTATGAATCCCGGAATGGAATATCAAGCTTTGGATTATCCGGGATTCCATGATCTGAATAGTCATGCTCACGGAATGGATTTTAAGAGAGAGTTTGGTGTCGAAAATGGAGAGAGTTCTTTCGGGGTTTCGAGTCCTGGCGGTATGAGCGAAATGAGTAGTGGAGTTGCCAGTGTGAATGGAAATGGAATTGGTGGAAGAAGACCTCCGATACGACAAGGAAGTGGAAGTAGTTATGGTATGCCACTACCCAGGAGTATACCAGAGTTCAATCATGGTCACTTTTCGCGAGCTAGTACTGGCGGAGAGGACATGGGAGTAGGCGTGAATGGTGTTGATTTATCGCATCATGGGTATAGATGAGTGAAGGGAATTGTTGTTTGAGAAAATGTCACATCTTGGGAGCGGAATATCCCGGAAGGGAACGAAATGCAAACGATATCTTTGTCCGATCATCGGATTCAATATCGCAATCGGTTTCATATACACTTCGCCACGGCCTAATGTCATAAACGGAGCTTACGGTATTTGCTATGTCATCTTGGTTGCAGGATTATCGTGTCGAGAAGTAGAACCGTATTGGCAATCAATTTTGTGTGGATCTGTTCGCAGATATGGAAACCTCTACAAGAATGGAGGCAAAGGCACATTGCATAATTTGCTCAGCTTGACTGGCTCTCTCGATATCGAAGGAATGGGGCAGAAGCTTGAAATTGAGATGCGTAGTGTATGTGTTATATGATGAGCTAGCTGTATGGGCGAATATGCAAGTGAGTTTTATGGAATGGGAAATGGCAATTAAAGGACTAAGGGAAGGAACGGCATGGAACGGAAAATGAGTCATATGGTTTGATGTTGGTGTTTGGGGTTTGCTGAATGGATGAGAATTGATTGATGTTTTGGTTTTTTGTTGTTTGAGTTTGGGAAAGCAAAGAGGATCGAGTTGGGAATCGAAGGGGGTGCGGATTGTTGAATTGTTGAATGTATATCCAATGTTTTATGTATGGTATGGGGGCTCTTGTGTGATGATGTGATGTGGTTCATGGTAGAATAAGGTGGTTAGTGTGTCTGTTTAGATATACGATATGATATCCAGTTTGATTCATTTATTCGATATGTTGTTCACATGTTGAGATAAGTGAGATAATAATTGTTGAGAATGACAATTAGTTCTTTGTAAGTGAGACTAGCTGTTGAGCTAAATAGCACCCAGGCGAACGGCGGTGATGAAGTCGTCCGATGTGCCATGCTTGTAAATTCTGTTAATTCAGAGTCTGATCTGGAGGAAAGGGGAAACATTGCAGACCGAAGGCAATCTTAAGGTCGAGGGTCTTTCTGATCTAAATTGGACCAAAGGCAGCAAAAACTTCGAAACTACACTTGGCCGTGATGGGGTGGGCGGTTCATGACCTAAGAATCTGGATATGACCAAAGTAGAGAAGCTCAAGGAATGCGATTACTGCTTTTCTCTCAGGGGGGCTACTTGTGAGGTTGTCCTTGCTGTAATCATCTCACGACCGACTGTAACAATCATTATTGCAGGCCCGATCGATTTGTTGAAATAGATATCCGCTGTGCTGGCCCGCTTCGCTTGTATACACTTCGATATGGAATGCATCTAAATATAAAACTCAGATCTTTCGCACTTGACGTGATTGCTCGGCATTGTCATCTTGGTTGGCACGTTTGGCATCAATTCAAGTGGTCGTCCCTTCGCCATAATTTTGCAGATACCTTGTGGTACATATCGTAGCATTTTGAAATGGGGTAAGTTGCGAGTAGAATTAACCACATGGCAGTAGATAGTTTCAGATTCGTGTGGACCGGGCAGGATTCTGACGATTCGGGTTTCATTGTCCGCTATTTGAGAGTATTTATATGACATGTTCAACTTTATGATGATATCTCTAAGGCTGAACGAAAAAGACAAATACTGGCAATGTATCGAGCAGCCACTAGATAGCAACCTAAGCGCCCTTGAAATTAGATGCTGTTAACTTGCTATATTGGTACTATCTAATGATTATTCGAAGTCCTGGTTACCAAGACCTCTATTACAAAGCACAGTGGTGTATTAGGCTTTTTGCTTTTCTCCCTATACTTTCTGTAATTTGTTGACTTCCTCGTCATCCTGGGTCAAGCCCATAATCTTCTTCCATTGTTCAAACAAGCTTGCTATCTTACCATTCAAATCTAAGGACTCCCAAGACTCTGGGAAACTTGCAATTACACTTCCGTGATCTTTATCCAAAAATGTACGCAAAGATGATTTGTTCTCTACCAATGTCATATTCTGATCCAGAAAAAGCTTGTTGAGCTTTTGCTTCTCTGAGTATGAGACCAGCTGATTGTTGATGTATGACCAGAAACTTGGCTTTTCCATGGCGAAGTTGTTTCGATGTGTATTTGCGTAGCAATTCTTTAGACTTGGTGTGTAGTAAGGTTGACTCTCAATATAATAAAATGCAGGGCCACCGAAATCAAAAGATGAATGACAAAAGGTTGTAGTGATGGTAAAAAAAAGTTTAGCTCTGTAGCTATATCTGGGACTTTTGGAGTTCTACTTGTATCCAGGAGAAGACTAGGTGGTAGTTTTGGATGTTCTATCGTCCAAGTGTGCTTGTCACTAATCCATCAGAAGGTATCTAGTATGAAATATTGGTAGTGCCGCTTTCCATTCGCGGTGTTTGTTTCTGAGGAGGTTCGGCTGTACTCGAGAGGTGAAGGCATATATAGCTTCCATCCATTTTTAACATATTTAGGCATCATCTGATCATAGCCAGAATGCGGTCCACACAACCATAATGCTTCGTGCCTAAGTACTGAGTTCGGAAACAGTGAGTATGCTTTGTTCCATGTAATATAGTTTGCCGACGAGGTATACGGAAAGCACTGTAGAGCTGCTAAAATAGGTGGTATCATTACGTGAGTAACACGAATGAGCGTGCGGCTAGATGAAAATTTATCATTGCGTTTGATATAATACCAGGTCTATAGCGAAAGTCTTGTTAGTACGTGAGGGCAAATATCTATAAGCTGATGGGCTCCTTACTCTATATATAAAATTACGTCCACGCATTTTCGGGCTGGAGGATTTTGATCATCTCTAACAACTGCAGGCCACTCCCAAGGCAAACGTGTGTCCGGTATGTAGGATGATGAGTCTTCAAGGTACTTGTAGCCTTCCTCTTCACAAATAAACTTTTTGAAAGCCTTTTCATCATCCTCTTCCCCAACAATAACACACATTCCATCTTTTAATCGTATAGACCTGTTAAAGAAATGAAGAGCAGTATTACCAACAATAATTGCATTGGTTTGTGCCATTTTCAATCTGAGCGCTTCGGGGTCTTTAACGAAGTGTTTGAGAATAGAGTTGATGTTTAATTGAGTCCTTGACATCGTTTCTGGCAAGGTTGAAACCCGTTCCGAAGTTCTGGATAGGCTGACAATATCGCGAAAGTTCAGTCCTGAGCAAATGCTTTCCATGATTGGCCACTGTTGAGAGAAATCTAAAAGAGATGGAGGACACTCCACGAGAGCCTTAGACATATTCATAGTGTTGCCTGCTCTAGCAGAAGCTATATGCCTTGCTGCTGTCGTTGTTTGATGCAATGATAGTTTGAGTTTGGAGGGAGATCGAGCTGTATTTAAAATAACATGACACGAAGTTCAAACTTAGAAAGGGAGTCAAATTATGTAGGTATGAATTGAAGACCTAATAGCACGGCCCAAACTTTGGGGTCTAGTATTCACTCAATAATCGCATGTCAAATTTGACAACCTGATCATTTTGCACCATTCATTGTATCTAGATGATACTCGAGCACTAATTCGAGCGGCATTATAATGATTAAACTTGTGTTACCTTTTGCACGGCTAGAATAACTTCACCTACCTATTGCTATCTGTAGTAACCCGAGAATATTGCCATAGTTTTCACGGGTTGGACCTAGCCATTACAAGCTTATCTCTCATGTCAACACGGTCGAGAATCAGAGTTCCTCGTCGATGTCTATTTGTATACTTTGTTGAGAGATTAATATACACTGCTCAATCAATAAACCTACGTGAGGTATTGAGTTTGACACCACGTGAATATAAAATACCCCCCTGCTCCCACTGTTCGGACCTCCGCTTCAAGCCTTCCGACATCCCGAAAAGTCTAGATCAACCTTGTCTGGCACTACTGCGGGGAATCATCGTGAAGTAAAATGCTTCGTATTACTACACAAACAGAAACATTCAAACCGTTCATACAATATGAGGATTTGTTACCTGATAATAATCGCATCATCTACCCCGAATCGCGGGTGGAAATAATGCTGTTTCCGCAGCAATGCGGTCGCGTACAGGATGGTAATTATCTTCTGTCGTTGTTTACTAATGAATTCATTTCAATGGCCAATTTGCTAATATGCGCCTCCGTGCTACCAGTCAGACATGCCGCCAACGAAAGCTCAAGTGCGACGAAATCAAGCCAGAATGTGGACAATGTCGCAAAGCTTCAAGACAATGTGTACTTAGCGACGGAGTAGTATTCAGACATCAACAAAATGCTTCCATGAACGGCGGTGAAGATGTTATTCCTGGTGACAAAAGTGGCCGATTAGGTGCATTTTTTGCGTATAGGAATACATTTGATGAGAACAGTATTTGGGTCGATGTGCCAAAGAAAAGTGCGTTATACTCTACTGGGGTAAAGATTAATCGTGAGATGAAGGACTTGGAATCTGACTTGGCAATTGACAGTAACCTTCTTTAATGTTATCGATCCATACAACATGGAAGCCACTCCTGAACCTGAACAATCCACAGAATCTATCCTTCCCACCGCAACCACTATAGACGAGACTGTTGATGGCGTTTCTACTTACCCTCAGTTTGAGGAAGCACCTGGGTTGGAAGCTCTTTCCACTGCTGCAACTACGAATATGGAATATATGCCTCAATTATCGGTGCATACACAATCACCAAGAAGTCTCAATACTCCCCAGCATTCCGCCAATAACCTCGACTTTATATTGAACCCTACAAGACCGGAAGCCCATCAGAGTATGGAAATAATAATTTTCTTATTCATTAAATCCTCGGCTAATATTACTGTGATAGACTCACCCCTTATTGATCATTCATTAAGATCAGTCTCGAGGACGAACACTTTCATCAGTGATGCTGATAGTGTGAGAGAGCATGAAGTTGCGTTTCTATTGAGACATTTTGGAGAGACTACCGGACAATGGTTAGTTGAGATTATATCAAGATTGGAAGCATAATTGATCATGTTAGGATGGATTTATTCGACCTTGGGTGCTACTTCGCACACCATGTCCCCATTCTCGCCGTATCGAATCCTTTGCTCAAATACTCAGTATGCGCATATGCTGCCAAACAGCTTTCGCGTGTTGGGGGAAGAAAGGCCATTGTTGGTGGCATAGTCAGTGAGCAAGCACTTATGGAGCTCTATCCAAATTCGGATAAGGTCGACTGGGTTTACATTAGTGCAAAATATTACGACAGAGCAATTTCACTCTTAGTAGAGGAGCTCTCCAAGTCGGGTAGAAAAGATTTTCCTATTACGCCCACGATCGATGGTCATTTTAATTCCCCAGTAAATATTGAATCACCACAGAGTACTCCTTCCCAATCAAATAAGCGACGGCGACTATCGAAGCCGATACACCGTGACGCCGATGAGACAATCGCAGCCGCCGCTATACTCTGCGTTTATGAATTTCTCGACAATGCTTTACATGCTTGGTCTCGACATCTTAGTGGGACTAAGTCCTTGTTCGACCTAGCGGAAAGGGAAGGCATGATGCCTCTTCATTCACCTTCACCTAGCACTCCAGGATCATTATCATTTAGGACTAAGCCTTCAGTTGCCAGGAGAGCTACATTTTGGAACTTCGCCCGCCAGGACTTTCTGGCAGCTTGTTAGTATTTGAAACCTTACACTTTTGACAAGTCTAACTTTGAACCAGTCATTAATGAAGGACAAACGCGACTCAACACAGAAGACTGGGGTCTTTGGCGTGCAGCTGGACTCCTGATAGATGATCAAGGATTTGTTATTCCAAGCAACAAGGAAAGTTCATATCCAGAGTTGCAGATGTCTATGCGGGAAGATATGATTTCAAATGCCTTGATTTGGCTCATGTCGAAAATTGTTAATTTTATTGCTACCGGTGATTCTATCGATAATGTCTACCCTCAGGATAGAGGTAGTCCTACTGCTGTTTTTGGTATCAACCAAATGACTTTACTCGAAAGATGGCACGAGCTGGCAAACGAGCTGGAAGTTTGGTATCGAGGTCTACCAGATACCTTCAAACCATGTGCTCGTTTATCAACAATTACAGATGGCAGTCTACCACAAGACTCACCGAGAACTGTATTCCCAGAGATATGGTATAGTATTCCAATGTGTGGCTCAACAATGCAGTCATATCATTTTACGAGGATCCTCCTACTTACCAATAAGCCCCACGAATCCACTACAAAAAGAACAACGGTTTCAAATAGGCTCCATTCATATCGGTCTATTGAGATGGAGGTTCGCCATCATAGTCACGAAATCTGCGGCATCGCTCTGGGAAGGCCGGAAGGTTCCGTGAGGATTCATCAAGTACAGCCTCTGTTTATCGCAGGTCAATGCTTAACGGAAACGAAAGAGCGAAAAGTAATACTTGATTTGCTGAAGGACATTGAAATCGATCTTGGCTGGGCGACTGATTATCGCGTCAAACAATTGGTGAAAGATTGGAACTGGCATGAAACTATGATATGAAATCGAAAGCTTATTTATATTGACAAGCATTACCCTAATCTTGATGTCTTACTACACAATTTTGTACACATCTCCGATCTTTTCGCCGATCGATCTCAGAATTAATGTGGGAGGCTACTGGAGAAGATTTGGGAACTAATTGGTGTTGATTCAACGAGAGCGTGTTGCAGTCAGATTCGGATATTCGGACCATCGGACCTAATACAATTCTCCAATGTCTAGGAAGCCATAACTCTTTTGGGACCGACCATTCTTGTCAAATGAAGTTAACAGAAGATTGCAATTCTCTTGCTATTGGATAGCAGTGTGCGATTATTGGGCACCCCGGCCCCAAATGTGTAGATTTTTCTGTCAGTTTCTTTTGAAATTCCTGAAGCAACTTTCATGTTCGATGGCCATCATTGACACAATTGATTCAGGCAACTTTGTCACAGAACAATGCTCATTCGAAACAAATTAAAATGTTAATGAGTATAGACTCTAGTGATCCTACCAGAACTTTCGTCGGATATCCATCAAAGATACAAATTTCTCTTAATGTTCGATTTAGCCTATTTGTTAACACCATATCATTTGGATCAGAAAGCCACCACGATGTAAACATGCGTGGTGGTGACAGGAACAGACGTACCGAATGGCATTATGACGAAGCACATTATAGTCGTGGCAACCGAAACGGCTCGCATGTACAATACGCATCAGCTCGAACTCAGCATGATCCTCACTTGGGCCATCACCATATCCAGGATAGTCGCTACTAATATCAAAAACCAGAATACCGGAACAATCTCTCACTCCGTCGATGCAACCAATATTCCACATTCAATCGACCCAATCACCATTTCCTTGCAAAATCCAAACACCTTAAAGAGTACCTTCTGACATCTTTAAAGTCGCATATAGATAGGATAGAGGAATGGTTGCCAGAAAACGAGTGTAAGGGTGGGGACAACCAGGTCGACTCACATAATGTCGGAAGTAACGAAGAAATGGACTGGCAATTAGAACGAGAGCTGGTCATTGAAGGATATGAATGGAGTTCGGAGGCCTTATCACTTAGTCGGAATGCGGAAGAGTTGAAAGATGTTACTCCCGACGATGGGCATGAATAGTCGTCTAATGGTAGAACTGATATTGAAAGTGTGGTTCCGAATAGATGTTTAGACGTCGAACGGGAGGATCAGATCAATGATTTTGCTCCTAAATAAGGCCTGTCTAAGGCTTCTGAGCATGAGCGCTGCTTGTCCCGAATCTCGTGTTGATATACAATAGATTGATGATGACGTTGGAGGACAAGTGTGTGCAATTATACACACAAACTGGTAATAACAAACTTTCGAGCCAGTTTTAGCAATAGTCTCTGTTTCTCTCACTATTTTGCAAAGTTGACGTGTTCGTTGCGAAGGGCCAATTTGCTAGATAAATTCTCATTTCTTCTACCACAATCTCCGAACCATCCCACTCTTCTTTCTGATATCAATGTTTTCAATAAATATTACATACTCCATAAATGTCTGCTATTATTCATGTCTTGAATTGAGTAATCAATTTCGATGAAATATGATATAAAGAGCCCTAATGACTCATTGTCGCAAGATGGTGAGAGACGTCTGCTGGCTTACTGCGGGTTGCAACAAGCATGTAGTACATCAAGCTGCTGTACGTCATTATGTCGCTCTAGTATAACACCGTGATCACGACCTGCGTGGCTAATTCACTAATTTTGTGTTACACGTTCCGCAAGGTAATCTCCGCACGCGTGTTGTCAATTTTTGTTCAACGAGTAAATCATCTGTTTGAAAGCCTACTTCGTCTGTATTTATATGACAAATGCCCCACTGATATAGCCCATCCTGAATCAAAAGCTCCCAGAGTTCAGGGTGCTTTACAGACGTATTTGGCAATGTCCGTTCAATCACTGCTTTCTACCGATGCCGCTTTCGTTGAGGCTCCGCGGCCAGACGGAGAGGATACACAAAGTCTCAAAAACACAGCCTCGGTACCATTAACCACAACTAACAACCAATCCATGGAACCAACCAGCCATCACATACCCTACTACCCCTGCGAGACTATCGGTCCTGTAACCCACACCCATTTCACCTGCCCCACGACTACCTACTGGCAAGAAATAATTCCCACATCCTCCGTTGCTTCCCTCCCATATTCAACAGCTCCTCCCTATCAATACTCCTTCGCTGCATCTCTCACTCTAGATACAAGCCTTCTTCTTCCTATTAGACCACTAGGCGATACCACGAATGGCATTGCTGTTTGTTCATTAGCATTACCGCATGCTTCGATGACGGTTGTGAAGGAACTGGCCAGGATTGTGGCGAGTAAGATAAGGAAGTTCAACCCGGAAGTTGTGATGGGATTGCCGACTGGTGGGTTGGTTTCGGCGCCTTTTGTGGCGGAAGAATTAGGATTTGGTAGGTTGATAATCTCGTTCATGCTAAATTTTGTCTACCAGCCTCTTTGTTCCATTACGTTTACTTGGAGAGTCGTGAGAATGCTTGGTTTAGCTCTGTGTTTCCGAGTCTCTGGTAGAGTCGAAGGGGAACAGTTTTTTCCAATGTGCAGGCGAAGAAGAACGATATGCTGACGAGTGTTATCCATAAGATCGTCACATCCCATGGGGTTACTCCAAGAAACCCTGGTATGGAGACCAACTGACCACCAAGATATCATGTCTCTTCGACAAACCAGGTCAAGGACCACCGGTCTACCTCGATCCTAATCTTTTGCCATTGGTTAAAGGGAAGAGAATAGCGTTGATTGATGACGTGATTAGTTCTGGGACTACTATGAGCGCCATGTTGAAATTTTTGACTGATAAAGAGGCACCGAGTGGAGTCGCGAATGATGAGATTAGAAAGGAGGCGGTGGATGATAAGATCAGAGAGGGAGGGATGGGATTGAATATTGTTTGCATTGGGGTGGGGATGTTGCAGGGAGACGTGTATAGGAAGGAGTTGAGTGCAGATGTTGTGAAGATGATAGTAGGAGCTGTGGAAAGTCCGTTACTGAAAGCAGTTGAAGGAGGCTGGATTCAAAGATGAAGTTTGGTAGTAAATTTGTGGCTGTGGTTGTGTTGTTAGGTGATCCTATTCTCATGCAATAAAGGGGATGGAGATTGGGATGATATTACTAAATGCCGATTAGTTGGTCCGAGATGTGAAAGTAATGGAGATTCAGCCACAGCGGTTATCATTGCAAAACACATGCTATTAACTGTAACATTTCAAATATTTACCTACCCTAGAATAAAGGTGTGAAATTGTGGCTTGAATTCAGCCCATGTCTTCAGATACGCCTTTGCCAGCGCAACCCGTTTACTAATACCATTGTGATCTGTCCATACAACCATTAAATTCATTTGGAATTCCCGTATGGAATAATCACCAAGATACTCGGAACTGAATAAATGCTTCCATTCCGAGTCAGCCCAAATTTTTGATTCATCCTCAGATGTCTCTTGGCAGAGGGGGAGACCTGGGCCAGACTTAATGGTTACTCTATACGGTATAGATAAAGCGAGAGCATAGAGTTCTGCCCCATTTTCTCCATGTTATATACCAGAGAGCAATTCCCAATTTGTCGTAAGATCTTCAAGCCATCCTATCACGTCGTCCTCTCCGTTTCGAAGCAAGACATAATGTTCTTTATTTTTTTCCGTCAATTTGACATAAACTCGCTGCGATTGGGTATGAACTAAGATGCAATTATCATTGCAACACTTTTGCATCTGCTTGGGGAATCTCCCCTCTTCAACTCGTTCCCACTCATCTTCCAGGGCTCTTCTATGAACGGAATGAGCTTGATCACACATATATCCGAGATCATCCCATCTCCTCTAAATAAGAGCATCATATTCTTCCCATGTAGCTTTGGAATCAAACTCTTCTGGAAGTTTTGCATGAAAGCGTCCTTCTTTCTAAGCAAGTAATACAAGACGCCGAATGACTGCTTGTTACTCTTGACTCTGATGGGTCTGTGGTCCCGACGCATCGCTTGAGAGCAAGATTAGTGAGTTTTTTTTGTCTTTGAAAGTGGGAATTGCCCATTGTGCTAAGGATGCAGCAATACTATAAGTACCGTACCAATTCCTGGTAGGCTAATCAATATCTATTCAATTTGCAACAGATGACCATGACCATGATGGAGACCAATCTACCGCAGACTTGGATCGCGAAGGATGTTTTCCATCTACAGTCTTCCACCTTAAAGCACGACTAAAAAAGTGTAATGGCAAGCCAAAGTGGTGTCCTGAGCCGTAGATCTTATGCAAAATACCGGAAAAGGCATTCAAAATATCACGTTTACCAACAGTAAATATTCGAAGCCGTCTATGGCAGAGAATGCTGAATTCTGTATAATTGCTGCGCTTTCGTCACCTTTGCCCGCACGGACCTACAATTTTTCATCGCTCTACATCCAAACTTCAATAAATTTCAAATACGAAAACAACACACACCAGCTTTCATTCGATTGTATATTGTGTTTGGTTTCATGTGTCTTAGTATGGTATGTAAATTTAAGGTTGGATTTATTAGACAGTGACCACTAACCACTGAGGAGATAGACAAAGGAAAACTTCACGTCCTTGCATGAACAGAGAGAAGCGTATCATAGATCTTTTTTCCCAATTGCAGATATCTTTAGAAGAAGTCATGGAGGAATCATTAGATATATGTATGGCATCGAGCTATACATCCCTTCTATGCGAAAAGCTCAATACAAACACCGAACACATGCTGTGTTCCTCTATGATTATCATACTCTCGAACGATCAACAACTCGCTTTCTAATATAAAAGATAAGAAATACAATCTCTCCCTCTACCCTATCGCCCACTATCCCCCAAAAATTTAACCCTCTTCCCCGACGGCCCTGATAAACTCTCACTGGACCTTTTCCCAAGAGGAAGACAATCCTTCTTCAACGATTGTCAGCACCCTGGCTTCGGATTCGGGTTTGCATTGTAATTTGTATTTGCATGAGTGAGGATACTGAGCGGAGGTTCGAGTTTGCATTTGGACTTAGACTTTGTGGGGGATGACGGAGGTGAAGAAGAAGAAGATGCTGGATTGGTAGCAGGAGTTGGTATTGGTTTGAGAATGGATTTTGGTTTGGTGGCGGGAGGTTTTGGTTCTGGAGTTGGAGTTGGAGGACCAGCAGTTGCATTCGCTGCAGTAGTATTCGCATTTTGATTCCGACAATTTGCACACGCATCCGAAGTATGCGGTTGAGGTACCGCTATGGGTACAACTCCCACTATTGGAGGACCTATTGTCGCCAAACCTACCACCCAACAAATTAGTTCATTCGCGCATCTCGCGGGGTCCACTCACCGATCTACAATACATACCAGTAACATAACCCGCGACGCGATTTCCTATGCCAGGAGGCGCAGGACCGGGATCTTGTCCATGAAGTGGATTGAAGCCTGGCGTTTGTTGGATTATGGGGGTGGAGACTGTAGTTACTGTTGTGGTTGGGTAGACAGGTACTATGGGGACGTAATGCGGATAGGGGTGGATAGGGTATGAATAGGAGTAATAGTATGGCATTTTTATGGAGAGATATGATGTTACTGAACAGTCTTGATCTTACTAAGAAATTTGATTGAAATGGAGTTCTGTAATGTTTGGAATGTGTGGATCTATTGATAGGGTGATGGAATAGAAAGGGTGTTCTTTTATATCTCACTTGTAGTTCAATATGCGATCAATGAAGAAAGTTGCAAATGGGGTTCAATGATTGTGAATGGAGGTAGTAATTACTGAATGATTGGAAAATGTTCAAACTTTCAAGGATTCATACGAACTTCTCAGGGTAGATCATTTCATGATCATTTGCCTCACAACAAACAACGATTGTGAATCTCCACGTCTGCTTTTTGCACAAACACATAGGTTCAAAAAGGGGAGTTCTCAAATTAGCACTCTCAAGTGCACAGAAAAAATTGAATGCATAGCAAACAGAAGATATCCATCTTCAATAACCCACTGATTCACATTTGATCCAACCACCAAGATTATTTGCGACGAGTGACCACTCAGAAATAATTTGTATCTAGATATTTTGCAATCTAGTAGTATTTTTGAACATTAGGTGCCCCCAAAACGAGCGTCTGGGTTATGCTCCAGAACAAAGACACACAGGCACTAAATTACGCGAAGGCTGACATAAGGGAAGATTTCCTCCCACACAGTTACCAGACTCCAAATTTGTAACCGGAAAATGAAGTGTAAAACTGATACTAAGCAACGAGAAGTATTGAATCTACTAACGTATGTATTACGAGCGAGGCAGGAATCGGCACTAGCCAACTCCACCCAGCCTGCCCATCTTCAATGTGGAAATTTAAGTAACCCGACTGGACATAACGAACACGGAGTGGACGCATATATTGCAAGCATTGAATGAGCATTCGAGAATTACAGTGAAGAATATAATAGACCGTGATTAATTATGATGACACCGCATTACCTAGGCATGTTGGCCTCTATATCTAATGTCTAGACGCCTCGTCCTTCTCAGCCCAGTCTACCCATCGTTTAATAACCTCATCTACCATCGTAACCCCATCCCTATTTGCATCAATTTCAAACCATTCTCTATGTTCTTTCCCGCATGCTTTGCATTTTCCGCAATTTACTCTTCTAGCCATTAGTTCGATGTGAATCAATCTTTCGACCTTGTGCACATTTGGCACCTTTTGAGGTCCCTCATTCTCGCTAACTTTTCTCGATGGTGGTTTAGACGAATCATGATAAGGATAGTATCGAATCAATGAAAGATTATAACCGCATTGTTTCTTCCACTGTTGCATCCTAGCGAAAACATTTTCGGCTCTTCCAATTTTGAGAAGCATTGTTTTTTCCTTCTTGTTCGGTGGAGCAGAAGTAAAGGATTCAAGAACATCAGAAGTTCGTCGATGACCAGGTCCAGCTCTGGTTGTTGGTGTTAGAAGAGATCCAGCTGCTTCATCGGAAGGTCCCGTGGGTAACCCTTCATCGGTCAACCAGAACATATAAATAAATCCAGGAAGATCAGCATCAGAGATTGGTTTAGCTAATTCCGCTAATAATGCAGCTGTTGTCTGAGGGCTTGCTGATGAAGGAATATGAGCTAGAAACTCCCCCGTTCTCGAGGATGGATCACGTTCCATAGTAGGACGCTGAAGCATTTCAGGTGGCTTGGAAGTTGAAGGTCTCGATGATGATGTGTGCGGTCTCGAAGAAGGTCTTGAAGCTGGACGAGTTGTATGAGATGGCACATCAAGATGATCTGATATACGAGAACTTGGAACATGAGAGGAGGAACGTCCTTCGTGTGGTTTTTGTTGGGGTCTTGGTGGAATTTCCTCGTCTTCTGCGCCGCAACATAATAATTCTAGCGTACTTCTTTTGCGTCGTCCCTGGCCATCATTGGTAGAATGTGGAACTTCATGATGTTCTTGTAATTGATGTGCTTGTGCCTGCTGCCATTCTTGTTCCTGTTGCTGCCGTTGAGTTTCAAGGCGTTGCTGCTCATTCCTCGAAGCATTGCTCGTCCCAGGTCGTCTGCCACGATTATCTTCTGAAGTCTGGCGCTGTTTTCCCTTAGTTTTCTTTTGATCGACCTCTAGGAGACCCAATCTCTCCACCAAGGTGTCTACGCTTGATCTCTCACGCAGGGGGTTTGGTCGAGGTTGAGTAGGTGGGGCAGTTTGTCCAGCTTGATCTTTATGTTGCCAACAAAATGCATCTGGACTCAGCGCTCCTCTTGAAGGACTTGGACTCGGTGAATTTCGTGGTGATTTAGTCAAACCTCTTCGACATGGTTTTCCATTTGATGATAGACCTCGACATGTTGAATTGGGGTTTTTCGAGTCTGTCCGAGGTAATAGTGATTCGGGAGTATGATGATACATTGTTGGTGAGTATTGAATATAATCGAGTCCTGTTAAAAAATGTTAATTTAAGGGAAGGAACTGTTAGCAATTTAACGAACGACTGTAAGACAGTTATTCTCTGGAGCTATCTGAGCAAAGACGTGGCAGTGAACCTCGAGTCCAACATTATGACCCAATGATTCACCTCTTGCATATGTAGAACCGTAATATCCATTTTTGAGGAGGCTGGGTTACGAGGGGTCATGAGTTTTTTTTGGCGCTTGGCGCTATGACCAATTAGCCACAATAGCTCCACGTGATTGACAGCAAAACGGGAAGGCCCATTCCGCCCCGAAGTTAATTCCTTTCTAACCTCACTTCAAATGGCACGTATCATCATTGCGTTGTGCAAAAGATGATCTTTCCATCCAACAAACAAAAATGTTAGACATTCTTGGGACATGTCTTCACAACGCAGATATGGATCTTGCTTGACTGTACAGTGTGCAGTGTACAGTTTGGTTTGTGCCTTACAGAAGTTGTTGAAACGTCGCTTATGCATAGCCTAGTTAATTGGAGCTTTTGAATGGACCAAGTATCATCAGCCTCACAACTCGTCAACCAGTACTTGAACACCACGCTGTGGCTTCCCGATCAATATATCTCATTGGTAGCTTTCAACCACTAGGAACTTCTATCTAAGCGCCACATTATCAAACTGGATCTTTTGATTTGCTAGATGCGAGAAAGTGGTTCTATTTAATGTATGTCAGATGGGACGTGTAGCATCACATCTTCCGGAATTCCAACCGAGCCTATCCCCCAGGATTTGGTATTGTTTCAACTTCAATTGTTGTCTGAAACATTTCCATCTCATCTCTGCTAGTAAACGTTTTGGGACGGGTTCTCGTTCGCATACTCCAAAGTAGAGGCACGCCACGGGGTGGGGTGAGACATGATGGAAATCTTGGAATATGCTATTGCTGTGATACCATTCAGTGATCTCCATCTATACGCTCAACCTTACCCGGAAACCTCTGTTGCATTTCTATAGGTGTAATCCTACCCGTCTTCATTCTTTATGCCTTGCTTTAAATATTCAAACCTATCGAGCAAGACTCTACTATTGTACTATGATACATCTTAGATGAGACCACTCCAGAGGTTCAATCTACTAAGTATCTCATACACGTGATTTGAGTATAGGAAAAGGTATGTTGCATGTCTTATTTTCACCTTTTGGACAATTCTTGGGTAACACATGGGATTCACAGACCATTGATAAATATCATCATGGGACCCTTCCGGATATATGAAACCTCAAGAACGCTCTAACAAGAGATAAGATTGGGAATCTGTTCAAGAATTGTCTGAAAGGTGAGAATGAGATATGCAACAAAACTTCTAGGTCAAGAGCCCGACCTATCAGAACCACAAATTCATACCAATTGATCGTCAATTTTCAAGTGGTACATTCGTCACATCTTTGTGTCCATTTTGTCTACTTTCGTCTCAAACGGGCAAGCGGATTAATCTCGAATGTTAGCACTATGATATTGCAGTTACCAATCTTCCGCAACGCTTTATGAAAGAAAGGACAAGATAGCAAAGCAGATTCGCTTCTTTCTGTCAATCTTTTTGACGTTAAGGAACCTTGATATGTATACAGACTATTACTCCAAGCTTTTGATCACACAGATAAGAATCTAGTCACAAATGGAACTTTATTATAGATCGGAGAAACCATTATCAGCATCGCAAAGTACTTCTTTTGCCGCAAATTTACCCCTAGAATTCCTCCTCACCATCCACCATCATAACCTCCCCTCTCGCATATCTCTAAGGGCATCAATATCATTTTCACCTCCACCTTCACCCTCGCATATCCTAGCCATCACAACCTCCTGAGCCCAATCAATCTCCAAACGGCCCTTCACCATCGCCATCCCCCAATATCTCACATAAACCCCAGCCAGTACCCCGTCGACTCCTCCAAAATCCCTGCAACAATCTCTCCACCTTACTCACCGAATCTCCATCCCTAATGTTGTATGAATGACAAGCTAAATGGGCAACGAAATCACGTATAAGAAAGTTTGGACAAGGTTCACGAAGATAGAATACATTGTAAAAAACAAAGATTTATGAGAAAGAAGTCACCATTTATCTTCTCGCTTGCTGCTCAACATTGCTGATGGGGAGAATTCAGCCTACAGTCATTTAATTGGTTGTTAATTATTATTTGGTATGGTAAAAGTGAGCTACTCTTAAGATTCTGAATAGCGTAGAAATGAAGACTTTCCGTTCTTAAGGTTACTTGGTATAATTCTGGGTACATATCAATGTCCGCCCCAGACGCTCTTCTTGTGCCTTCGACTAGTCTTTCCTCCAAAGTCCAAACCTCGCAAAAGTGGCATAAAGAAAAGAGCATTTCCATCATTCTAAACACTCGTATAGCCCCTTATGCCTCAAAGTATTCAATTTTGTTGACATAGCGGTACATACGCCACCAGCCCAATAGGATTTCTTCATACGACACATCCTTTCTCCCTAACTCTCACTTCAATCCCAGCTTCCCACACGAGCCATATCAGCACCCAGATCTATCCATGCCTGTGTAACACGACAATCAGATCTCTCCCTATTTTCCCATCTCAAACGATCTCTCTTTTCTTTCCGCCTCTCCCGTCCCTCCTTCGCACGGACCTTTGCGCGCTCTCGCTCCATACGCAATCGCTCATTCTTTTCATTTCTCTGGATCTCCTTCTCCTTGATTCTCTTCTCTTGCGCTTCCCTTAATCGTTCCTGTTCCTCTCCAGCTTTCTTTTCTTCGGTTTTTTTCCGCATTTCCTCATCTTCTTCTTTCATCTCTTCCTCATATTCCTTCCGGATCTGTTTCTTCACTGCGTTGTATTCCCTCTCCCATTGCGCCATCCGAGCTTTCTCTTTCACTTTCTTAGAATCGAGCTTTCTAGCTTTGTATCGAGATTCATAAACTTCTCTTTCCTCTTCCTCTGTCTCCTTATCAGTATCCTGCTTGCGCTTGCTGGCTCGCACGATTTCTGATTCGAACTTGATTATTTGTCCAGATATCTTCATATATGGCATCACAGAGTCAGGAATCCAATTATCGTCTAATTTTGGCGATTCCTCCCTTAACGACGACGGACGTTTCTTGAAAACGGAATGTCTATCTTTTCGAGTAGGCATCTCCTCAATTTGTCGAGTGGTCATCTCCCAATATGCAGCATTTCTCATATCATCCATCTCGACTCTCCCTTCCAATTCTGCATAAGTTTCTCCTCCACATTCCTTGATAATTTCTTCGGACAAGAACGGATTTCTATGCACATGCGACATTCCCTTCTTGACCTGCTTCATGTATATCTTATGTCTTTCATGCCTCTCGTTTCGAAGACGTTGTCTGCTACATTTTCCGAGAGTTTGCATCAAAATTGGATTGAATCCTAACGGTAAACTTTCATTTTCATGTTTGATTTCGCATCTGAATTCGTTGTGGAAATGGTGGTCTTGATAGGTGTACAGTGATGATGTTCCCCCTCGACGAGTAGACTTGGTATTTCTGACGTAGCTGGCTGCCATAGATGCGAAGGGTAATAGAGGACGTATCTGAGGAAGAATTAAGTATTAATAAAGAATGGCGAAGATTGTGAGATTTGACTTACAATTGGAGGTATCGGGTTCTCTTTTTTGAAATCATCACTTAGCATACACTGCTCTCTGTATGATTTACTCGAATGGGCAGACATCTAGAGGAAGGGAATATATGTTAGCAATGGAATATTTATAGAAATTAGCAAAATGTATCATACAGCTTTGGAAAATTTGCGAAAATAGCTCCCAGCGTTTTCAAGAGCCTGTAAAATTACCAAGCGTTGCAAAGGGTACTCTTGTAAATAGAAGTTGAGAACTTCGACACGACCTTCAACATTACCAGGTTCGATGTTTGCAACAGCCCTGAGCAACAGTTCACATACTCTCGTTACTCTCCATGCCTTTGATGATTCGAGTGGCTTGTACGTAGTGATATCTGTATCGAAAGTCAAGCCAAGTTGTTCAGTTGGTGGAAGGGAAGACGATCCTGTATCCTTTGCAGATTTCTTACGCAAGGTCGCAAATAAACCCGGGCGGCCAGATATCGTCAATGGGCCGAGATATTGGTCCTTGGAACTAATCGTGTTCATACTTGAACCGCCGCTTGTAATTGGCAAGGGCAGAGACGAAGACGGCGGTAATGGTGGAAGACCTGCATGATGTCTATCAATAATCGCACTCAAATTATCATATTCCGATGTCACATTTCCGTTCGAGTATTTATTCTCGAAAATACTCTTCCGCGATCCAACTCCTAGAATTGGAGCTGGAGAATTGGATTGAGATGTTGATTTTGGAAGCCCTGCAAGATTACTCTGGTTGGTCGCAGAGACTCCCGTACGTTGAGGTACTGTTGTCAAGTTTAAGAGATGCATGATGGAGTTAGGATGAGGCTTGACACCGTTTGTTTCCTTCTTCGCCTTCTTCCAGATTAGCGGATTTACAAGTAATTCCGTGGATTTAACTGGGACTGAGGCGCTTGAAGTTTCATCCAAAGGAGAATATATATTAGTATCCTTGGCAACCTCTGAGATAGATGAAGATGGGGATGGTAGCGATTGTGGAAAGCAAAAAATTTGATAAGTATCTTCATGCAAAGGCACAACAGAAGTCCTACCCATCTCCGTATCTTCTGCAGCCATAACGGCAGATGGATGGCTTCTGTTTATATTCGATTGCTCCATCCTAGAAATGATTGTGAATAATGTAGATTTGGGTACAAGGCCTTGACGTCCAGTTTTATTTCCTTGAAGTTGCGTGCTTCAGAAAAAGAGGAGCAGTTGTTTTGAGCTTGAAGATTTCTCCGACTTTGAAAGTTGAATGATTTATATAAATTCGATCTCCGGAAAAAAAAATTCAATTGGTGACGTGTGAGATATGATTTTTTTTATTATGATATTTCCAGGCTCCCGCTATAACAGCCAGGACCGCCTGATCGCTTGCTACACATTGTCAATACATCATTCTAATGTAATAAAAGTGAATACATTCCCAATTTTCAATTTTCTCATTGAACCGTAAAACGGTGAGAACCGAGCCCTGACAGTGAAGTAACAATCAACAACTTCGAACGTCAGGATTGAAGGGGCGGTAAATTGGAGATATCGTTGTGAGTATTGATTGATTCGTGGGTTGCTGGTTATTGAATACTCACATCTCACATGCCCTTCTTCTTCTTCTTCTTCTTCTTCTTCTTCTTCTTCTTCCACACCTCACTCTAAACTTTTCCACATTCATGCCCATGTCCAAAAACAAAACAACACCTGGAAACAGAAACCTGAGACCCTTCTTATGCCCATTCGATATAATCACCAAAATGTTCCCATAGTACTAGTCAATCAAAAGGTCTTCTCTGAAATATCTGATCATTTTCTGAAAGTCAAGTAATGCTTAAGACGAGAAGCAGAATGGGACGATTTGATATATGATTGGGTGAGAGTTGAGAGTTGATAGCTAATAGTTGATAATTGAAACTTGAGTTTGAACAAACAAAATATCATATAGTAATAAAGAGAATTACAATGCAAAATTCAATTACACGAATGACAGTAGCCAGAATAGAATGAATGTATGATGAATAAAGTATATATTTATTACTATGAACCTACTAGGTAGGTATTGAACAAAATTGCAGGTGAGACGAGTTCTACCTCTTGCCTATCCTATTCTCAGGCTCACGTGGAGATTGAATACTTTTTCCGGATGTTTGCTATCACCACGTTTGCTGTGATATATCAAAGAAGAATTAAAGCACGACGATGATTGCTTCTTTAAAAGACGGGCTGGTGTAGATAGGTCAAACATCGTAAGTTTGGGATCTAAAGATGAAAATCTGCTTTGAGTATTGCTTCATATAATCAGGAATCATATTATAAACTTGCCGAAACATTGCTTAGTCTTAGATGATCTCAATAAACCCCTTGATCCCCGATGTACTCCTCGCCCTATAAAAGTAGTGCGAATATCTCATCGTTAAAACTGATCATCTCTTTACTTTTTTCTTGTCTGGCCCTTCATCTTCGTCACTTATTTCAGCATACTGAGTTGTCGGTTGAGTATCTTTCCAGGCATTGGTAAATAGTGGGTCTGTCTTAGCAAGCTCAGCATATTTCAACAACGCCTCTCTGGGATCCTCATCACGCATGCTACTCAGTGTGATACTTTCATTAATATGTTTCTCATCCGGTTGACTTTTCGCAAATGGTGTGACCAGTGGTAAATTAGGTCGGCGTGGATCTCGAGAACGGCCTGAGGCAGTCAAGCCTATGGTAGGATGTCTCGCAGAGAAGGATGTGGCCGATATATTAGACATGACACCACCTGGAGTAACGATGCTATCCCCTGACATACCAGCAGATTGATCTGTTGTAAAGTTG
Organism: Botryotinia convoluta; assembly: GCA_004786275.1. Taxonomy (NCBI): domain Eukaryota; kingdom Fungi; phylum Ascomycota; class Leotiomycetes; order Helotiales; family Sclerotiniaceae; genus Botryotinia; species Botryotinia convoluta. The sequence goes on along the minus strand of PQXN01000209.1, from coordinate 7,334 downwards.
GGGTCATCGTCAACATGGCGTTTCTTTGGTGCACGAGACATTACGTCAACGGCACCTCGAACAGATGTGTTCGGATTGTATAGAACATGAACTTCGGAATTTGCAGATCCAGTAACAATTTGGTTGAGTTTTGGATGCCATTGAACTGTTATAAGTGGAGATCCAGGTGTCACTGGGGTGACTAGTTCTGGTTTGAGATTGCCCGAGTTTAAGATATGTAAATGACCCGATGCGGAACCAGTGATGATATTGGCACCATTAGGTGAATATTTGATATTAGTAACCGAATAGACATCTGATGTTGAGGGGTGTGAGACTGTCACAATGGGAGTTTTGAACTTTCTAGTATCCCAAAGTTTGATCAGATTGTCACCACCTCGTGTAACAACCATTCGGCCATCGGGACTGATATCAATACCACCCGTCCATGTATCCGGAGTGTGGGCGTCTCTGATTTCAGCTGTTGGTCTTGCATATGGTCCATTGCCACCCCACATCACTAAGCTTCCATCCAGAGCTGCAGATACTAATAGATTGTTTCCTCCTTGTGCTGGGCCTCCCCAAACAACGGCAGTCATTCTTGTCCTTCCTGCTGATCCTGAAGCCTTGGATTTGTGGACGATAACTTCTTTCTGACATCTTCTGACATTTACATCCCAGATTCGTAAAGTACTATCCGTACCGGCTGTGACGCAAATATTCTTATCCATCGGACTCCATGTACCTGTAGTAATTTCCGAAATATGCCCCTTTGTATTATTCATATCTCTTAGATACATATCTCCTTTTATGAACTCTCCGATAATATCCCCGTCTCGATTCATTAATTTCGCTTGCGGATGAGCGGATATACAGAGAAAGGTACCTCCGGCATGTGGATTGAATTCAACATGATTTATCGGATGGGTTTCGGAGTTTGCTGATGTTTTTGAATAATTTGGGTCCACGCTTTTGAAAGACCTAAGAGTTGTTGGTGTCATAGAAGCAAAATCGTGAAACTTGAGGGTACAATCGCTCGAACCAGTTATGAGTCGTGAACCTGAAGGATCAAGTGTTGTGGTAGTAACCGCGCGTTCATGGGGTTTCAGTATCAATTCGTGAGAAGTTGGATATTCATCATCGTCGTCAGAGCCCCCATCGCTATCGGAATCCTCATCATCTTCATCAGAACCCCAATCTTTGGACGCTGGCTCTGATGCGAGCTTCTGTTGTCCAACTTCTTGTCCAACCTCCTCAGTAGCCACCTTTGGCGCCGCGGCCTTCCTTTCTGCTGGTCGTCTTGTTCTATCGATTTGCGCAGCTACATCTGCCTCTTTTGACTTCTTACCAAAGGACGCTGGTAAGAAAGCTCTCATGGGATCATCCTCTGCTAGTTCCGGGCCTTCAATTTGGAAATCTTCATCGTCGCTCATTGTTAAAATGGTCCTCTTTCGTAGGTTACCTTTGATATCCAAGTATTGTTTGTGATTATTTTTATAGAGTAGCAGAGGAAAATGTTAATTACTTGAGATATGGTTATAAGATATCAATTGAGGTAAATAAACATGAGTGAGGATTCTGACCAGATGTGCACGTTGAAACCTTGAAGCTTTGTTATCGTGAAGATTGAATTGAATACTTGCCTGGGGAACAGAGCTTCTTGCGGGTCGTTCCTACTAGGCTCGAGCTAGGTAGACTCGTAGATACGCGAAAACCCGTTTCCCGCTCTCGCCGCAGTACCACAAAAGGCAGGCAGGCATTAGGTATCATTGTAATCTGAAAATGCGCGCTTCATATTATATCAAGAAAGAAAATTTAATAATTCATGCAACAATCAAACCAGCTCTTTAAATTCAACCCTCTCCCCTAATACTACTCATTGTTGTGTATGTTTAATATCAGAAAAATATTCATACCATTTTCATTTTCAATGAACAAAGTTTAGATCTTCATCAGACTTGGCCGCCCCTGTATGTACACTATGAGTGGGGTGGAATCATCATCATCGGGATAGCTTCAATAAGACGCTACACGCTGCCATGTATTTATCGACGGCGCAACTTGATGCGGAGACCATATCCTTTCTCACTACACCGATACCGCAGCCTATACCATTCGAATCAAATGTCTATATTAGGGGCCACTCTCAGATCCAGCGTTGGTCATCGCTGATTGGAATTGTCACTGCAATAGTGGGCAATATTCTGATATCTTTCGCCCTAAACATACAACGGTATGCGCATATAAGGTTACATGAGGGGGAAATACGACGGAAAGAGAGGCTGAAGGCTATTTCGAAATCTGCGGGGGGGTATGGAACGATTGGAACAGCGGGAGCAGATAGGACTAGAATTGTCGAAGAGAACTATGAAGGTGGTGAAGAGGAACCTTTACGACGATCATTTCACTCCCAAACCTCTCAATCTTCGACTTGCACAGAAGACGATGATGGGGATGAAAAATCTACATACTTGCGGTCTCCATACTGGTGGGGAGGGATTGTTTTAATGACTATTGGAGAGCTTGGAAACTTTTTGGCATATGGCTTTGCGCCCGCATCAATCGTTTCTCCTTTGGGTGTCGTCGCCTTGATATCGAACTGTGTGATAGCTCCGATCATGCTGAAGGAACAATTCAGACTCAGGGACTTCTGGGGAGTGGTAGTTGCTGTTGCAGGTGCTGTTACAGTCGTCTTGAGTGCCAAGCAAGAAGAAAAGAAATTTGGACCTCATGAGATTTGGGGTGCTATTACTACAACTGAGTTTGAAATATATATGGGTGTCACAGTATTGTTGATTGCGATCTTGATGTGGGCAAGCCCGAGATATGGCAAGAAAACAATATTGGTTGACCTTGGACTTGTTGGATTGTTTGGTGAGCTATCATTTTTATATACCGGTTTCACTCAACTTATCATTATTTAGGAGGCTATACAGCACTTTCAACCAAGGGTGTATCATCGATGCTTTCTTCTACTCTTTGGATAGCGTTGACAACACCGGTTACATATGTTCTTCTGCTCGTGCTGGTTGCTACCGCCATTATGCAGGTTAGATATGTCAACCGGGCTCTTCAACGCTTCGATTCGACTCAAGTTATCCCCGTACAATTCGTCATCTTCACATTATCAGTCATTACTGGCAGCGCAATTCTCTATCGTGATTTCGAAAAAGTCACCAGCGAGAATGCAGTAAAATTTATCGGTGGCTGTATGTTGACATTTTTCGGGGTTTGGCTCATTACCAGCGGTAGGCCATCGCACGATGATGAGAACATTAGTGAAGCGGATGTTGAAGGTGAGGAAGAAAGGATTCGACTCTCCACCCAGGAACCTACCAGCGACGAAGTTCCATTTCGTAACGAAACACGGAAACGGTCTAGTCTTCAATCGAAGTCAAGGCCGAGTCTCACCCATGCTAGTGATGGGTCAGTCGACGAAGAAGCAATCCAAGAATCGCGGAGGTCATCACATGTTAGCTTTGTAATTTCACCATCACGACCACAAACACCACAGATATCTTCATCACGACAGCCAGTAGTACGGGTGCGTACTTCGGATTTGTCTGGTGATCGACCTGCAAATGAGGAAAGTCCCCTAATCTCCAATCCATGGCTGGATTCAAATGAAAATTTCCTACAAACACCAAAACATCCAGGGATACAATCCAGTATCTCATCCCCAGTACTGCCTTCCGAGGCTCAATCACCCCCTCCTATACGGCCACTTCCCACTAGAAATAATACGCAATCTCATTTCCATACCCCTCAAAGTCAACAAAATGGACCCTCACCACCCCAAGCAGAGCGACCAATGACGCCAACAAGTTATTCGTTATCTCGCATGCTTCCTGGTCCATTGTTATCACCCTTATCCGGAGGATTAAGTGTGGTAATAGCAGATTCATTAAGACGTGGAGTTGATTCCCCTCGCAGCAAATCTTCTAGACGGCAGCCCGATCTTCGAAGATCAAAATCGGTGTCCCAAAGACTTATACAAGCAAGTGAAGGCGCGCCTGATGATGAGGATATTGATGCACCTCTAAAGGATAATGAAGCAGCACAAGAGATAGAAGAACGTGAATCATTCAACCGTTCAATAAAAACCAGAGCTCGGAGTTTGAGTAATACGCTTGGAGAATTTCTAAGAGGAAAGCCAAGAGATGGGAAGGACAATGATGAGGAAGCGGGCCCGAGCGGGTCATAAGTTTGAACTGTTTGTTGTTGCATTGATTTGATGAATTGGAATTGGTTACATTAGCATTAGGTTTGGGTATATCGGGAGCATGGCGCATAAGCGAGATGGTGCTAATTTAATTAGTGACACAAATGTATGAAACTTGTGTTTTTATGTCGATATGGGACCTTCTGTATTGTTGACGTGATTGTGAAATAGGTATAAAGGGACAATGTGGAAGAAATTACCAAGATCAATGCTATATATAGTTTCGTACCTGGGAATCCAAGTTCCCCGGCTGTTCATATGACATTTGTTCGCAAACGTACGTATCGATATGTCTTCGTACTGGGCTTTCTCGTTCCTAATTAGACTTCTGGTTCCAAGTCAATTCCTGCCGGTACGAATGTGATGATGCACTACCTTTTCAGATTTGCAGTTACTGTGGTACACCTAACCCTTTTTCAGTTTAGTGTTATCCGTCAAATTGCCAGGGTATTCTACAATGTGCTTGACAATTTTGGACAGTGAAGACCAATCGTCTGAATTCTACTTGTAAGTTGGCTGCCCCTAGTTAAGCACCAAATCGCTAATATTCACGACCAAACTCAACGCAGTACATTGCCAGTACTGAATGCTCCTCGTGGGTTCTCCGTCAACCATCCCCTAAATCCCCTCGGAACCTGGAAGACCACGATAAACAGTATGCGTAGGGTTTTCCGAGCATCTATACAAACGCAAACACTCTTCAACTTTCTCATCGAACTGGCTATTCGATCTATCACCGCGAGCACCCTCCTCCACAAAATCAGAAACTCCAGATATGGTTCTCTCCGTACTTCCGACCCGTCCATCGTTCCCTCGTGGCATCAACCATGTATTCAAACTATCCAGATACTTCACATCCGCATCCGTCAAAAATCGCATCATCAATCTTGCGCGTGGATGACGATCTTTATTGTACTCGAAGATTTTGAATAACAAAGCCTCGCGATGGCTGGTAGATAGGAGAATTAGATTGATAGATGGGTTTGTGGTGGGCTCAATGAGTTCGCTACGCATGTGCTTCAGGTAGCTAGCTAGCCTGTAGTGTATATCATGCGCGATATTGGCCATCCGCTCTGAAGTATGATTCAAGAAATTGAAATCGGAATCTGTGAGATTGAGCAGATCTAAACTGGCTTTCTTAGAATGCGGACGTGCTTGGATCTTCGGGTCGGCTCGAGCTGAAGACGCATTTCTAAGTGCAGTTTCCGCAGCAGGAAAATCGGAAAGGGTGTCGAAATAATTATAGGCGTAGAAGTGATAGAGGATCTGCTTTCGCTTCTCCCAGTTCTCAGCAGCAGCTATTTCGTCATGTAGAGCGTTGCTGCGTGCAGGCGTCCATTCTGTACCTCCGCGTTCGGGTGGAATGGGGCCGCTGACTGAATGAATTGAAACGTCGAATGGATGTCGAAATTGACGTATTTGGAACGGGCGTTCAAAGGCGGGAGAGCGTGCTTGCAATGCTGGGGTAGGGACAGTTGGAGGGGTGAAAGTAATTAGTGGGTCAGCTTCAACTACATTTTGATCCTGATCCAAATCCATTAGGGAAATTTGTAGTGTCAATTCTGTAAGTTTCTTGAGGACGGCACGCATTTCTTTTCTTCGCGCCGGCAAAGGATTGGTTCGCAAAGCGGTGTTTTTTGTATTAGTTTGGGTGGTGGCAGCTGCTGTTAGAGCAGCAACTCCGGCCGCGATTGCAGCATTGATAGCGTTGGAGTTACTTGATGACATGATCGAAGATGTCACCGATTCAAGATTGATGGAAGAAGATTGGGGATGAGACGAGAGATTTCACCATGTTTATATTAGAGTATGGTTGAAGCATTATAAAGAACTAGTTTTCTTGCAAACTCCTTGCATGACTCTATGGTATGAAAAGAGATGAGAGAGCATTCTCTTTATCATGGGTGATTCATCAAGTGAAATCTTCATGATTATCAAGACAGAGACATGAAGGCAATCACATCTTCTTTCTCTTTGATTCTACTTCAACAAAAGACAGCTTGCATTCATTCTCAACAGTGAAACAGTGAAACCTTTTATGCATGCAATGTTGGATCCAATGGCAAAGGATTATGCTGACGGCAATATTGGACTCTGCTTTCATTCCGAAAGAGAAGACATACTGCCGAAATTAGTCAGTTACTCTTTCTCGAGAAGAAACAAAAGATTTAACGTAAAAAGTTTCCATATTTTTGCTTTTCTTCATCGTACAAACTTCCGCAGTGAAATGGGCGTAATTATCCGAGGACCCCAAACAAAATTTTCTAGTCATAATTAAAGTTTGCTAGTACAACACTATACGACAGTAGTACCACTGAATTATCGTTAGATTTAGCTACTAGCAACAATTTCAATGAATCCAATCACAAATGTTGTAATTATTTTCAATCCGTGTATAATATTTGTAAATAATTTGCCGTAGCAAGTGACAGGTGTACATATTTCAGTGAACATTTGGCATCATGTGTACTTTGTTTCAGAAAGCCTATCTTGCTTGAGTAAACTTGTCGTACGATTAGCCGTCTCATACTACTTTGCAATTACGGAAGCCATCATGATGAATGACATGTCCACCCCCAAAGCATCAACCGGTGCTCCAAGTAGCACAACACCATCCGCTCAGGAGTTGCGGCAAAAGCTGCTTGCACAAATTTTTGAATATAACACCGATGCAAACACACCATCTGGGCTAAGAATACACGTTACTGGTCTTACCCTAGAGGAAGGTGCAATATTTGAGCGTGATCTCGGTTCAGTCATAAAGAATCCAGGAATTCAAACTCCTGCCAACGCACCACGAGAGGGCTTGTCTTCATTACGCAACGCTACTCTTGATATAAAGAGCCCTCCTCTCAAAGACTCAGAAACGTCATTGAAGCGCGAAGCATCAAAATACAGAGAACTTACAAATTGGCGAGACGCGAAGATCAAGTTGCGAGATCTTCAACGTGAAAAAGAAACCTTGGAAATGGAAGGTCGTCGTCGAGCTGCAAAAGAGCAAATCGATGCTCGATGGCAAGATCGAGCGCTAAAAGATTCTTGGAGGTTAGTAAATAAATAATAATAATGATATTATAATAATAGTGGAAAACTTAGTCAGTTTTAGCTATAAGGGATAAATCGAATATATATG
>PQXN01000208.1:0-66695 GCA_004786275.1 Botryotinia convoluta | reverse complement strand
ATATGCCTGTCTATGGTTCGTCTAATCTAGCCTGTTTAGGTAACCGTATTACTAATCACAACACGTGATTAGTACCGGTAACTTCTATTCCTTTTAACAATAATTGCTATTCCAAATATTTATTGATTCGAGAAGAAAACAAATAATGAAATTGCTTTGAAAATCTTAACTCTTTTAGTAGATGTATTAGTAAAAGCTGAAACCGCTTTGCTAGCAACCGAAATTCTCAGGATTAAGATATCTAATACATACAAAGAAGCAATAGCAGACAAAAAGCATACAAAAGAATAATAAATTGTAATTCAAGAAGAAGTAGATTCATTGGTTAAGAATAGTATTTGGGAAAAGTTTATTTTATTATAAAGGAGCAATTTAGTTTCAATGAAATAGATATTTCTTGTCAAGACAAAAGATAATAAAATAAAGCGATTCAAGGCTAAATTGGTGGCTAAAGAATTCAGCTAAGTTTTAGGTAAAGATTATAATGAAACCTTTGTTTCTACAGTTTGATTCAATACTTTTCGTTTTTTTTTTTGCAATTGTTGTAAAAGAGAATCTCGAGTGCTTTCATTTCAATATCAAAAACATATTCACTGAATTACACTTGAAAGAAGAAATCTATTTAGTACTTTCTCAAGGTGTTCATATTAGTCGCAATCGTATTCTATATATACTTCGGAGTCTTTATAGGCTAAAGCAAGCTAATAGAAATTGAAGTCTTCTTTTGAAAAGAGAATTAACCAAAATGAGTTTCACACAAAGTCTTACAGATCCATATTTATACATCAACCATCAGTATTAGCTAATTCTTCTAATATATATAGATAATATTGTTACTGCTGCTATACACAAACAAGATATTCAATAGTTTTATTACAATCTTTCTGCTCGATTCAACACCAAAGATCTAAAAAAGATTAATAAGATCTTAAAAGTATATATTATTCGTATTAGATCAAAGAGAATATTAATTATAGATCAAAAAGAGTATCTGAATATAATGCTTACTTGATTCAGGATCTCTTATAATCAATATACCCCTAAAAAGATATCAATCTTGAATTACAACTAATTACAATCAATATTACCAAACAATAAACTCATTAATATAAACGAATACCAATAAGTAATTTATAATATAATCTACCCTATAGTTTACACTAAATCGAACATTATATTCGATCTCAAGAGATTAATATAAGCTATATTTAATCCTACCAAATATCACAATATTGTATTCAAAAACCTTATAAGATATTTGAGATTGATTATCAAATAGAAGCTATGTTTTAAGTCTGGGAAAGTTCAATCAAATATTTATAAAGAATATAATCTCCTATAATATATCATCAAAGTATATATCAATATAAATTAGGCAAACAATAGAATTGATTGAAAAAGTATCTCTAGTAGGGTAGTAATGTTCTATAGTGAATTAATCTTATAAACAAGTATGAAGTAGATATCTATAGTCATATTCAATACAGAAACTGAATACATTTCCATAACTATATTCACCAAACAAAAGCAATGAGTAGCTTAACTCTTGAAAGACTTAAAGTAATCAAAGTATATCAAAAACAATGACACAATTTAAATGCTTAGAAACAATCAAAGAGCACTAGCGTTAACCAAGAATCTATATTTATATAAGCGATCAAAGTATATTGATATATATTATTACTTTATTTGAGATCTTATAGAAAAATATTTAGTTAATATTAGCTATATCAATACAAATGATATAATTATAGATGGATTAACAAAACCATATATAAGAATAATATTTGAGAAATTCAAGAATATACTAGGGCTTCAAAGCTAACTATTGAAATTGAAAGAGTAAACTCTTTAAAGGAGTGTTGAAAGTAGTAGTACATGTATTTAGCTATTATGTATATATCACTTCCACTTTATAATTAGATTTTACTTTAGTACAATTAATCTACATAGTCAATATTACATGCATTCCACTGTTCTGATTTAGAGTTGGTTTATACTCCTTTTCTTCTTTTGGATCTTGATAGTTCGAAGCAAATCCTGTTTTTGTTTATTCAGCTCGAAAAGCATCACAATTTCAGGGATTAATGCTGGACTTCCTGGGGGGGTGCTCAGAGGACTTGATTCAATATATTCTTCTGCTATACTAGCTACCTCCTTTGATAAGGTTAGAAATAAGATTAGAGTATCAGGGTTTAGTAGTAGGGAATATACCGGAAATATATTGGGTTGATGAGTAAGGGGTTATATAATAATATATTGAAATCTAATCAAAACTAATCTTATACCCTGATTAATCCAGAATGTATTCAGCCCCTTATATCTTATTCTATTTTAGTACTGATATTATAAATCCCTACTATCCTTATTCTTTATTAAATCATAGACTATAAGCTTGCTGTAGACCAAGCCGGTAGTTCTTAGATTCAAGGTTTACTATTACCAACTCTTTAATGTACGCTGAGGCTCCGGCCCTTGGCGTCCCCGGGATTCACCCGGATGACTAATTGTATCCTGCGGTGACAAATAAACTCTCTTGATTCATCTTACCTAGCTTTTATCACTCTACTTTTATTATAAACATTAGCACTCATTATCCTCTTTATAGTTCTCCCTATACTAATCATAAAGCCTTTCTCATCCCAATTATATATATCTCTCAATTGTATATTATATTTTATAGTCACTTTTATCAACTAAATTAAAAAAAAAGAGATATTAGTAAGAGTGTTTTAGATAATAAAGATCAATAATAATAGAAAATAGTTCAAATCAAATTATAAAAGTAATCAAATATAGCAACATTATCAACTTTCATATACAAATTATCAATACAATAGAGATACCGACTTTTAAGACATATTGAATACCTCTTAACAAAATTGCTAGTCCAGTTCTTTTCTACTTCTTTATCTAGGATCTCTTCTGCAAGGTTTTTGATTATATAGCTTATAAAAGGAATAGATCTTTATATCAGCTTATTGATTTGATTAACTAAAACCTTCTTTTGATTATTAGAAAACACTTATTTCGTATCAAAAAAGAACTATTTTCTTGAGGTAGTTTTATCTCTATATTACTAGGAAAGCATAGATTAATCAATTTTAAAGAAATTAGTTGTTTGAATATATTTAGAAGCTTAAACCTCTTTTAAATAATCTAATACAAACTCTATACAAGCCTCTAAAAGCATATCATCGATATTTGAAGTCATAATGTTGATATTTTCAAAGTTGTACACATAGTAGGGACGTGCACATAATGGGGAAATCGGTTAGATGACAAGACAAGAAGCAGAGAACCACTTAAAGTTCATATCCGTAATGCTATTCAGTACTGAGAAGCCATTAAAGATTGCAGTCTTGTGATTCATTCTATACTGATCGATATTATAGTTTAGACTGTACAAAATATCGAGTCCTTTTATAAGAACATTCAACCTTTCAAAAAACACAAACCAAGCCATACTAATTATTGAAATTCTATGCTACTCAACATCAGTCTTGTCTCATCCCATCCATAGCTTGTATCAGATTTACTTTATGATATTGAGGACTCGTTAAAACAGCGTCGCCTGTTCCTACATTCGGTTAGATATCGGTCCAGAATCAACGCGCTTCGCGTCATCCGGAACATCGTCGCGTCTTTCCACAATCAATTTCTCAGATTACTACAATTTCTCAACCTCGTCCTGTGCATCTATATCAAGAATCGGGATCAATTGCCCTGAATTTATCTAGCGCAGATATTTGCAACATAATTGTGATCGCTCTCCATATTACACATTTGCTTAGTGCGGGTATTGAACAATCTCAACATCCACTTGCTATTCGCACATTCGCAAACCCCTCCATTTGATAGGGACCCATTTAAGGTGACAATATGGTCAACACTGGAGCCAAATCTGGACCAGGGATTTACTCTGCTACTTACAGCAATGTATGTATACCTATTCGGATGCGCTAGACTTTGTCTGCTTGTTTCTTGTCGCTAACTTGATTAGGTTCCGGTGTACGAGTACTTGTTTGGAGAGGCTCTCAAGGAACATGGTAATTGAAATACTACTCCCAGCCTTTACACATCACGGCACTAACTCTTGCGCAGTAATGCGAAGACGGCAAGATGATTGGATCAATGCGACACATATATTAAAAGCTGCTGGATTCGATAAACCTGCCAGAACAAGAATTCTTGAAAGGGAGGTTCAAAAGGAAGAACATGAGAAGATTCAAGGTGGATATGGGAAATATCAAGGTTAGCATGCACCAGAAACGTAGGATTTTAGCAAGACTAAAACCATATAGGTACTTGGGTTCCTCTTGAGAAAGGTCAATCTTTGGCACAAAGAAACAATATATATCAAAAACTCCGGGAGATCTTCGAATACACACCTGGTGAATTTAGTCCACCTCCAGCACCAAAACATGCCACGAATAAGCCAAAGGTCAAGAAACCAGCAGTCCCGAAATGGGGAGCGAGTGAGTTTCCCGGTTTAAATTTTGCTAGATTGTACTAACAGCAGAGAACCGGTACCTATTCAACAAGCAGCGGTCGCCCGTCAAGTCGAAGAGAATTACGATAACATTAGCACTCAACTAAATGACGATGAAAGTGTGCCAGATGATGTTACAGTCGTTTCCGCTTCATATATGGCAGAAGATGATCGATTCGATATGTCTCAACCACCTACTGGACATCGAAAGCGCAAAAGAGGTGAAAGAGATGATATTCATGAAGATGATCCAGTGGATGTTCGAGCACAAGCTCATCTTATGTGGGCTGATGAACTCTTGGATTATTTTATGGCACCTCCTACCGATGCGAACTCGACGGACAGAAGACCCGAACCACCAATAAATTTCGAGCCTAACTTCATTATCGATACAGATGGCCATACGGGTTTACATTGGGCCGCATCAATAGGTGATGTGGATATATTAAAACAACTAAAGAGATTCGGTGCGAATACAACTTGTCGGAACAGTCGTCAAGAAACTCCACTCATTAGATCAGTCCTTTTCACCAATTCTTATGACAAGCAGAACTTTCCTCTGGTAGTCAAAGAATTGATCGGTACTGCCAATGAAGTAGATTCATGCGGGGCTACAGTTCTTCATCATGCAGCGGCGACCACTAACATGAAGCAAAAGTTCAGATGCGCCCAATATTATCTGGATGTCCTTTTAGAAAAATTTATCGAAATCTATCATCCTGATGAGGTTCAAAGATTACTAGATGCTCGAGATATTAATGGAAACACAGCAATTCATATCGCGGCCAAAAATAAAGCCCGCAAATGTGTGCGAGCTTTAATGGGCCGTGGTGCTTCAACGGATATCCTGAATGATATGGGCGAGACGGCCGAAGAAATAATTCAAGACCTGAATGCCTCTCGTAGATCGGAAAGACACCAACAAGCCGCTTCCTCTTCGCCTTTTGCGCCAGACTCGGCACGTCATATTTCCCACTACGATGATCTTGAACAGGACAATCCTCGAGGGGTTGCCCACATTTCAGAAGCAGCAATGACTCTTAAAAATAATGCGGAGCCGATTTTACTGGAGAGGTTACATGCATTAGCTTGTAGCTTTGATGAGGAATTGACAGAAAAAGAAAATGCAGAGGCAGATAGCAAGAGAATTTTAGAAGGGGTGAAGATGGAATTAGCGGGGGTTAGGGAGCAAGCTAGGCAACTGGCGGAAGAAGAGGAGGGCGAAGAAAATTCCATTGCCGCAAAAGCGCATCTAGTCGGTTTACAGGAAAGAGTTCAGAGTCTAGTAGAACGACAACAACAACTTCTTCTCCTTTCCCGCACACAACATGAAGGATCAAAAATCAATGGCCATGGAGGAAGCCAAGTTAATGGAAATGCAGATTTGGAGGAAGGTGAAAATGAGAGGATCATGGTAGCTCAACAGCTTCAAGAGGAAATTGAGAGGAGAAGAGCGTTGGTAGGGGAATTTATTGGAGCACTGGGAGTTGCAGGCGGTGGAGATGAGGGAGAACTTTATAAGAGGGTTATTGTTAGGGATTTGGGGGTTGATGAGGGAGAAGGCGGACTTAGTGATGAGGGTTTGGATGCGTTGATCGCCAATCTAGAGGAAGAAAGGGGTGGAGTGGGGTTGGAGAGAGAGATGGGGGATGAATTGTAGGATCTGAGTTTGGAGATCGATCTTCTATCCTTTCTTCGGGAACTGTTTTTTTCGTTAATCATAGGCGCTTGGGCTGGGCGGGAAAAGGTTAAATGAAATGGAGTGCTCTGGGATCACTTCTGTTGATATTTCCGGCATTGCGATGGTTGAATGAATGGCTAGCTGGTTGAAGGTGCTATACGGCGATTATTTACTGCCCGCTTCTTGGGTAAAATTTTGGCGTCATAGCTACACAGGAGCGTGTATACATGAAATAAGACAATACTATTATTAGGTTTTCGTTTGAGATGATGAATACTGTGATTTTATACTCATTGATAAAGCTAGTCGCGGGGATGTGAAATAGAGAAACTATCGGGTTTGAGACGTTGCGCAATAGATGGGATGGGGTTGTAGCCGAAAAAATAGATTCAACGTATTTTTCTGGCCGAGAGCAAGATGGATGAGAATATGAGTGGTGCATACGTTGGTCGTAGTGAAGAGCATGTCGTACCTAGGTACCGAAGGAAAGAAAAAGGGGGGCGGGGCTGGTGATAGTGAATAAGCGAACTCCTTGGATGTGATCCGTGACGTTGGATGAGCATGGGATCGCAGAGCGGATAGAGGAAATGTATTCAGGTGGTACTGTAGAAGATTATCTGTCTTTGTTGTTTGTTTATTGTTCACAGCAGTTATGCTGTGTATTTTATATACTTTCGCAGCGGTGTGAATAGCCAGTGAACGAGGAAAGATGGAAGAGCATACACATATAAGGTAAAATTCAAGTCTTAAAAATGACTTTGGATCGAGCAGATTGTATACTATATGATGAATCCACGCTAGGTTGGAATTTCGTACAATGCCTATCTAATCATAATCAACAGTATACTTTTGCACTGGGTAGGCGGAGACTTTATTGCGGATAAAATGGTATGTTGAAGGTTGTGTAAGTTATGATTACTAGCTAGAGTTGCGAGTTGTTTTCGTTAGCAGTGATGAGACTGAAATAACAGCAGAGAGATTAAAAAATCAAGTTATTCACTATCGTTGCAAACATTAAATTCAGTCATATACTCGAAGAAGGTAGTCCTGCATGGATATTCATTGGGCTCGGGTTGGGATGGACGCGAATCTGCTGCGGCATTGAGAATGTTTAGAAATGCATATGAGATGTTAGTATGTTGATTTATATGAGTAGACGACAGTGATATTTCACACGATAACAGTGAGCGGTGAAGTGAGATGAAAGGACAGTGATACATTCTTGTGGCAGTAACATCTCTCAAGAACAAGTCGAGCGCTTCTACCTTCACATCTTGACACTGACAGTGGGTAGGAAACTATTATTGATAGAAACTAAAAACCTTCTGTAATTCAATTCTACATCACTCCCTCCACAAGCCAGTCCTTAGGGCCCAATGCTCTCGAGGGGTATAAAGTTGAAGAGAGGAAATGAGGGGGAGGGATATGATATTTATAAAGACAAAGAATTTTATACTGGATCTTCCGTTTCGATGGACCCTAAAGTGAATACCTCACTGTGGTAGTTAATATCCTCTATAAAACATCCAAGTTGGTCTGAGGATAATCTTCATGGAAATGGGCTTGACATCTACTTCACCATCATACATGGAAAGACCGAGAACTGGGTTTTTCATACACACGAAGTAGGTGAATAAACCTATAGAATTTTGCTCTCGTGGTTGATTCGTGGGATCAAAGAAGGGGAGAAAGGTACACAGGCAAAAGTCAAAATAGATAGTGCGAATAGGCTATCGGAAGTCACAATAGTACACGATAGAAGACCACTGACAATAAAAGATTGAATATGTGGTTTTTACCCAAAGGAGGTCCATCCATTTGCACGACTTTAGAAAATGGAAGTTACAGCAGGTGATTAAGGGCAAGAGTCCTTACGTGCCGGGTCCGCCTGTGTGCGAATGGTTTGGAGAGAGAAAATAATCAGGCGATGAATGTAGTTTATATAGTGTTTTTATTTTGCTCGCTGGTGTAATCGACAGGATACTAGTTAGGCGATTCGAACTCTTGACCCACGGTTGCGAAGAGCCAATAACGATCGACACCCAAATACCTCGAGTCCTAGATCCATCTACCCATGTATATCTTTCGAATTCAATTATTCAATTCCGCTTCCTAGAGTCCTTCTCTATGCCAAGCTTTTTACAAATAAGGCTTCTCTCCCAAACTACAAACTCTATCGCCTGCTCTCGCCTCCGCACTAAATTATCAAACGTTAGTCTTCATTTATTTATACCGATCTCCATCAAAGGCATGATCCCCGAACAACTCAATCCCTCTCATTTCCCAACCCACCATGCCAAATACATCATCCCACCGAACCAAAGAAAAGAGGAACTTACTAATCATAAGTAGCACAATGCCAATTACTCCTATTATCCCAAATCGCTACATCATTCTTACTCCACTTCCATCTGACTTGCGCATCGTGATTCAAGGGTACCAAATTCTTTAACCATGGAAGTAAAAGATCCGATTCATCTTTTGTGAGAGGATGGAGTCGTCGTGTGAAGCCTTGGTTTATGAAAAGGGATTTCTTGCCAGTTACAGCTGTTGTGTGTTAGTTGTTGAACTATGCATGACGCATCGAGCAGCTTGGTTGGAAAGAGAGAATGAGAGAACGATAAGTAAGGATAGGGGCAGCTTACGATTTGTCCTAACCACTGGATGAACAGCACTCAACTCTTTTCCAATATTCAATGGACTCCCTCTCATATCTTCTCTAATATCCTGTCCGAGTCTCCTTGCTTCATCATGGAAAAAGCTCGCATCATGAGTTGCCGTTAATCCTTCCAACATTTCCTTCATCTTTGGACTCAATCTTTCATAAACCTCGTTTCCAGATGCCCATAAAGTATCGCCACCTGTTTCAGGCAGGGTATGGATTTTCAACATGGCATAATCGGAAGGAACTCGTTCAAATGTGATATCGGCATGCCAGCCAGTACTAGCAAATCGAGATACGTCGGACAGTTGGTGAGTTAATCCACCGCCTTTGGCTTGCTTTGTGGAAGAGATAACGGAGACTTGATCGCCCAGTTCGGAGGATTGTTCGGTGAGGGGGTGGATGTGAAGCGTAGAGGATTCAGGCTGAGGCAAAATGTTAGATGATTGGAAAACGCATTCGATGAAGATGAGGAAGATGTATGTTTTCTAATAATTTAGGAAGGGAAGAACAACGTACAGATCCAGCTGCTTTAGAGATACGTTCGATAACAGCTTTCATTTGCTCAGGATTAATGTCTTGATTTCTGAAGAAAACTACACCACGATCGGAGACTATCACATTGCCATCAATACCAATATCCCTACATCAAGGAAACATATTAAACCTACTTGTCAACGCCAAATCCTTGAACAATTCCTCGGAGGTACTCGGCGAAAGGAACTCTTTCAATTGAACCTTTTCGTCAAATACTCTTCCAATTACCGGTGTCAAGTCCGAGTGCTCAAATTGATCCAATACACCATTGTTCACTAACGGCTTGGTACATCTTGTACGAGCTATTTCATCTTCATTTTCCAGAACTGGTTTCGCGGTAACATTGATGAAGTCGGCGGAAGGCATGATAGCTACTATTTTGTTCACACTGTGTGAACGTTTCGAAGATCTAAAAATGAAAATAAAAGTATATACACTGAATTTATATGAAGCAGAATGAAAAAAGAAAGAAGAAAACAAAATCCTAAGCTCCTAATATAATTATTATATTTATTATCTTCGTATCAACAAAGTTCCCGAGGTACGGAATAATTCGAATGCCATCACATAATAGCATCTTGTTGGTCAGAACCCCGCAATGTGTACACACCCTGGTCATAATCCAATTGCGTGATATGTCACCATTCGAAATTAACCAAAAATGCGAAGAAATCGCGGATCTATCATTTGTATCTGGAAATTCCTTCCGTTATGAAATGAAATTTGCTGACTGAAAGTCACCGCGGTGATAACGTCCCAAGGATAAGAATGGGGTATGGTCCATCGAGTGCTATGGGGATGGACTTTTTTAAATACTTAAGATAGGTACCGGATACTTCTACCTATTGGATTATTTTCGGCTCAATTGAATTCTTTCTCCAAGTCAAAATCGACAATTGTAGCACTTGCTCTGCTTGATTTGCTTTCAATTGACAATATGGAAGAGAGTAAAGACACATCCAGGAAGGTGGTTTCAGACACTGGATCACAAATATCTGTGACCAATGTCGGTCGTGAGGCATTGGCTGATGCACTTCCACCTCATGAATTATATGAAGGAGCTCATCGATATGATCCAGCTGCTACATGGACGCAAGCAGAGGAAAGAAAAGTGGTCCGAAAGACTGATCTTTATCTTTTGGTGTGGATTTGCGTCATGGTAAGAATTCTCCTCTCTTGATTAATACCCCGATTATTGACCTTCTATTCAGTTCTTCGGATTGCAACTTGATAGAGGAAATTTATCCAATGCTACAGCGGACGGTATTCTGAGCGATTTGAAGCTTACTACCGATGACTACAACAATGTAAGTTTCTTTCGCTCCCCTAGTTTCAATGTATTGGTATAGGTACTTACAACTTGATAGGGAAATACGATTCAATTGATGTGTTTTATGACAGCAGAATTCCCAGTCCAGTTCTTGACCAAGCGTTATGGATTCAAACATATTCTCCCCATCATGATGATGCTTTGGGGTACCGTCTGTAAGTTAAATAAACCTGAAAGCCTCATGAATCGAGAAAATAACATAACTGACACTACCACATTAGCCTGGACTCAGTCTTGGATGCACGATCGTACATCTTTCTACATCACTCGTGCCCTCATTGGACTTTGTGAAGGTGGTTTCATTCCTGGTACTATTCTCTTCGCAACATATTTCTACACGTCAAAGGAACTATCCGTTCGTCTCGCTTGTTTTTGGTCCACACTCAACATCGCGAGAGTAATCTCGGCTTTACTTGCTGCTGGTATCCTCACAATGAGAGGAGTGGGTGGTAGACCAGGATGGTTCTATTTGTTCTTGATCGAAGGACTCTTTACTTTTTTGATCGGTTTTATCGTAAGTCATGCCCTGCTCTCATTAGTCTCTTGTACCGGGCTAAAAAAAAAAACAGAGTTTCTTTTACCTGCCTCAATCGCCAACGCAGACTTCCAGTGTTTTATACCGCAAGTCATGGTATACAGAGCGGGAGGAAGTAATTATGGTGAATGTAAGTTTTGAATTCCAACAAATTGCCTCGATGCTGACCAGATAGCGAATTCTTCGGGATGATCCAGCAAAGGGACTTACAGCATTGAGAGAACCAGCCACATTCAAAGATATTCGTGAGGCATGGAGTGACTCTTCCATGTGGGGTCTTTACTTCATCGGCTTGGTAGCATACATTCCTGCGACACCTGTTCAATCGTATATCACACTCACATTAAAGCGCTTGGGATATACTACCTTCAATTCGAACATGCTGACTATTCCATCTGCTGCCATACAAATCGTCACTATGCTTTCACTTGCATACAGTAGTGATTTTTTTGACGAACGTACGTTTCACTGTATTTTCGGAGAATTTTGGATATTGCCATTACTTACGGCGCTCTTGACAATCCCTGATGGCGGAAGGGAGTGGGGTAGATGGTCTTTGGTAACATTGATTTCTGGATGTAAGTGCTTGAATACGATTCCTATGTCTTCACCAACTAACTTTAAACCAGACCCCTATTTCCATCCAATCGTCTCCGCTTGGATTTCAGAAAATACATTCGACGTCAAGAAGCGCGCTATTACAGCAGCGACTTACAACGTTATTGTCCAAATTGGATCCTTGATCGGCTCTCAAATCTATCGCAAATATGATGCACCATATTACAAGCAAGGAAATAAGGTTCTTATTTCCATTTGTGCATTGTCACTTGTAACATTTGTGGCGCAAAGACAATACTTGATTGTGTTGAATAAAAGAAAGGAAAGGGTTTGGGATCAAATGACCCTTGAAGAGAAGGCAGAATATCAAAATGATAGTGCAGCGAGACAGAAGGATGGTAACAAGAGACTTGACTTTAGATTTAAGTATTGATGTCGGGATCGGTAAAGAGAACGGTCGGGTTAAGGGAGAAGAATCGAAAGTGGTATAATGAAGTAGTAGTGTAATAAATTGTGTCTCCACGCACCACGAACAGTGTGAACAAAAATTGAGGTATACGAAAGTCAGAAAGTAAATATGTGAATGGCTGAAAGATATAGCTGGCATATGAGATTCTGAAGACGGTGAGTGTACATTCCAATGTATGCATATGTGTGCAAAGAGCTGGAATTGGTCTGATGAGGATTGATGAACTTTCTTGGAAATCACAGGAGTCAGACTAAGGCGTTTTGGTTGACCAGGAACGTACGGTTATGGACCTTGTTTCCATTAGCAAGGTTTCCCAGACTGGCTTGTTCAACTTTGTACTGACAGAACAAAAAGTATCCTTCTCCCATCTATCGTTGAAGACAAGATGTGACCAATAATAGATTAAGAAACCAGGGCCATGCTCAGAAAGATTGAGATGGTTGGTAGTGTAGTAGGATGGAGATAAATATAGGTTGGTTAAATTCCTACAACAAGGCTGATACATCGATCAATGCAGCACCTACAAAATGGTGAAACTTAAATCGCACATGGGGAGTTAGATCATGTTGCCGCGAAGCAGCCCACGATATATGCTCGTACCAACAGCCCTAAACCAGCCGCATTTCCTAGCTTGTACTTTCGTGCGTTACTAGCGCACCAGATAGAAATTGGAGTGCTCCCATCAGGTTTGGAACTATTTAGGAAAGTGTCTTGTTAACATGATGGGAAGTTTTGATAATTTGGTCGTAATCTAGCCCCGAATGCGCAATTAGGGTTGAGAGCGTCTGCGTCAAACAAAATAAGGAAAGTCGTAACGATCAACCCGGAATTCTTGAGACGCACTCGGTATGAAGAACGCGCATAAGCTTCTAGAATATAAGTCCAGCCGAGTTTCTGACGTTGAAACAATATCTGGGGGTACCGCTGTGGATATCTGTCTATAATGTCATGTTCTTCAAACAAAAATTTGAAGCATGCGAGATGATGAAAATAGCACCAAGCTATGACCACTCATTCGAACGACATGACGGTCCGATAATTAGCTACCAACCTGAATACATACTCAGTGAGAAGACTGCCTAGGTAGGTGGGTAAAGTTGGGCAATTGTTGTCGAGAAAATAATACTTCTGTTCCTTCTCTTGATAAGATGTGAAGGCAGTTCAACCCGGAGTATCATATCAGATTAAGGTCATTCGTTCCAGAGGACGAGACGTCAAACTGATTGTTCAATCGGATACAAATGTGCTTCTTTGCAATTCTAGAACTGATACAAGAGAGAGAAACAGTTGTCCTTCTCCTTCGTTGTTGTAGTTGTTGTCTTCGTCGTCTTTGTAGTTCGATCCGTAACTTTACGCCATGCACATGCCCATACATGTAAATGCAATGTAAACTTTTCCAACAAATTTGAGCAAAAGGATAAACGAACGCTAACTCTACCTAGTAGGTACCTAGGTAGGTACTCTAGATGTAATGTTCAAGTAGCCGTGTGTATTCAAAAAGCCCATATCCTCATCAAAACTCTATGTAAAAAGTTTATATGTGAACTCATTATAAGGTTAATTACGGCAGTTTATTTTACGGAGGATCCATGCATGGTAGGAAGTGTTCTGCCGAGACTAGGTAAAAACATTGAAATGGATTGATATTTCATAACTTTTTCATAAAGTGTGGATCTGTACACTCTAATTCTTATCGCACCAATCAGAGAATAGTATCAATTTGAAGTCCCACTCTTATCCAATCTTTTTCGAAAAGCGGTGTAGCATCTTCATCTGATTTAATCCAGATCAGGTAACTCTTAATTGGTCCATGAGCCAATAAACGATGCACAATTAGGCACGTCCTCGTCACGGTCCCTTAGTAAATATAGCTTGGCGATTAGATCCCCTTACACAATTATTTTGTCGGCAACCATTGAGAACCATAGAATCAATTCTCTCGGGACTGTCCCATGTTGTGCTTGAACGCTACATGAGAATCCATGATCATGATAAGCATAATGTATACCCCGAGTCTATTTGAGCGGCTAAAATGAGGATTCAATAAAGCACTGCCCATTCACCCTCCAAAATTCGCCTTCGTTTCGTGGTATTTTCCCAATCACCAACGTCTCACCTCGCCTTATATTTAGAGGATTCTGGGTCGTTGCCAACAGCTAGGACAAGAACATTCTTTTGCTTACCTAGCTACACGTCGGGGGGTACAAAAAATATCACAGGGATCTTCGTCGCCTATCGCGAGAAGCTATCAAGTCTCGTGGGCAGAAATCTTCCGTAAAGGTAATTGAAGATGGAAACATGAGAAAGATAGCTGGCTTACACTCACTCGCAGATGACATCTCCTCCTAATACCAACATTGTCAACGACAACAATCTCGATGCAATGACTTCCCCTTCTACGGGGCTCTCTCCTATTCCTACAATTCCTACATCTCCTCTGCCGAATATTACACCTATCATGTCTTACGATAGCGTCGACACGGCATACAATGCAGATCCATATTCCCTCCTCAATTCTAAGAAGGAAGACATAAGCATTGCTGCACTTCGCAC
Source organism: Botryotinia convoluta (assembly GCA_004786275.1). NCBI lineage: Eukaryota > Fungi > Ascomycota > Leotiomycetes > Helotiales > Sclerotiniaceae > Botryotinia > Botryotinia convoluta. The sequence continues at coordinate 51,878 of PQXN01000208.1, read as the reverse complement.
ACAGCATCCTGATCAAAAACGAACACGAAAGGTTAGAAAGATCAAGAATTTCTACCATAGACAAAATGCTTTGATTGATGCATACCTAGCGAGCAATGATGAGGAAGCCGCAGAGGTTGAAGATGGAATTCAAAACGGTGGAAAGATTAAATTCGCTATCTATGCTAGTTCTACGGTCAATTTTTGTCTGTTCATCATACAAGTCTTCGCCGCTGTCTCAACTGGAAGTCTGGCGCTTTTCGCCACCGCTGCAGATGCTTTCGTAAGTTTCCAGATTGGTTGTGTACTACGGTTGAAGACTAATGTCACATACAGATGGACTTGGTTAGTTCTATCGTGATGTTGATTACTTCACGAATAGCCGCCAAACCTAACATCACAAAATTTCCAGTCGTGCGTAATTTAATCTAATCGTTTATGAAGTATTCTCATCTCACAATTCTCTTAGGGTCGCAAACGAGTTGAAACTGTTGGGATTATTCTCTTTTGTGCACTTATGACTACTGTTTCCGTGGAATTGATTATCGAATCAGCTCGAAGTTTGGCAGATGGTCCAAGGGAAAATGAAACGCTCAAAACGGTTCCTCTAGTGTGCGTCGGTGTCGCTATCTTCTCCAAAGCTGTCCTATTCGTGTACTGTTTTGCCTTACGGCGATATCCAACTTGCGCAATCTTCATGTTAGATCATCGAAACGACATTGTGGTTAACAGTTTTGGATTGGTTATGTCCATCGTGGGTACTAAGTATGCAAAAGTTTGGTTCTTGGATCCCGCCGGTGCTATCGCTATTGCATGTTTGATCCTATTCTCATGGGCATCAACTGCTTTCGAACATATGTGGCTTCTGGTTGGAAAGAGTGCACCACAAGAGTTTTTGAACAAGCTCGTATATGTCGCAGTTACTCATGACCCCAGAATTTTGAAGATCGATACTGTAAGAACCCAACTTTTCTATTGATCTTTGGTTATGGCTAACCCCTGATATAGGCGAGAGCGTATTCTGCCGGTGAAAAATACTATGTCGAAGTCGACATTATTATGAGACAAGAAGAAACATTGAAAGTCACACATGATGTTTCCCAAACTTTGCAAAGGAAGCTTGAGGGTATGTTAAATATGCTATCGTAAAAAATTCGGAAAATGCTAACAAAACAGGTTTGGCGGATGTCGAAAGAGCTTTCGTCCATGTTGATTACGATGATTTACACGATATCTTCGAGGAACATAAACCACTTTACGAGATTCAAGAACCTAAAGTTCCCATATACGAGAGGGTTAGAGAAAGATTCAAGAGACAGCCGCCTGGAAGAGAAGCAGGTGATGTAATGGGCCCGACGTCTTGAGTATTCATTTATGAAACGTCATCGAAGCATGAATGATTATGGACTTGAAATTGAAACGCAATTACAATATGGAGCTTGGGTTTGAGATTTGACTTGGAATTGCAACGACTGGAAAGCAGAACCTTCCCCACTCTAGTAATTCGCATCACGTTTGAGCAAGGTACTGATAATTGTGCCCGTGACCTATTGCCCAACAAGCCTCTAATTCCAAAATGAATTACAACGAGCCTCTGACGCATAACATTGACAACGAGTTCAAGTGCCAGATTTTGATTCAGGATATTCTCGATCGATTGATATACCGAACCTCTGCCGGAAAATATCAACAAGATCGACACGAAAAAATATTGTGCTGTGGGTCTGAGGCGTTTATTCTTGGCTACAGGGCGGGTAGGAAACTATCCGACAAAATGTACCTATGGAAATCAGACGATGTCAAGTACAATAGGTTCGCTTATACAACCTCTCGTTGGCGCACACGTATGGCCATCCCGAATTGAGTGGATTGATTAGCGGGATGTATGAAGCGGATGGAAACCTGGGGGCTGAGTGAGAGAAACGAGCGTATGAAGATTGGAACGACATCAAGTCGAAAGTTGGTGATTTCGATAGAGCATGATCTCGTTTTTCTTGTCGAGTCGTAAAAATCAGTGGGCAAAGTGAGGAAATGGAGTTGTTTTGCGGCGTTGATTGATAAATAGATACCCTGGGCTTTTTACTGCATGGCGTGTATAGCATTAGAGCAATTGAGAAATTCGAGAAAGGGCTTGATCAACACTCTTAATTCGCGTGTTTGATTTATGTGTATGAAGCTTGAGGCGTGAGATATGGTTGAGTGCGACGATAGTGATGTGCGATAGGAGTCAACATTGTTTGTCTGGATATAGGATAGGGAGAGGATCTTATTTAGTACTAAGATCTTCGATACTAGATGTTACATAATATGAGTATCCTCACTGCGTTGGAGCTGATATGGAAGATGATAGAGCGAGAGCTGCGAGCGGTGATCAGTGATAGATTGTTCGATTATCAGCTTCACCACATCTCGTCCGCCCTCTCCTGCTTCTCAGTAGAAAGGGGTGTAAATATTCCTACGTCTTCTTCGAGCTTGGCTTTTGAAAAGGTTATAGCGCACCCAGTATAATAGGCTGGTAGAGACTGCTGAACTAGAAATGGGAACCTGAAAGTTTTTGGACGCCGAGGGAAGACAGCTTTGCGATGTATTCGAGTGTACTAGAGGAATGTGTTTCTGTAAGGAATGTTGGTGAGTCAAAATCATTGTTATAACTGTGTTTCTGTCGATGGGGTATCATGCTGTTGATTGTTGTTGATTTTTGTCGGTAGTTGTGAAGGGGAAATGTCATAGAGACTGAGATGAGCTTTGGATTTTGTTCAGGATTTGAGTGGATATACTTACGATAGTTAATACATCTGATATTGACCTGCTCCTGTCCTGTCTTGATTGCAAGTTCCACGACTATTGCCCTATAACTCTTATATCTGGGGCGAAGATCTTATATAGTCCATGAAAGCTTTGCGTGCCCCTTTGATTGCAAATCATATACTTCAGTCTTGTACCGGATGCTTGCGCAGGGGCTTCGAGGGGACTGATGGATACGGGTGAAACTTGATGGCTGTCTTGATAGGTAGCCGAGGGTTGTCCTATCATCTTTAGTGCTTGATGTTACCCGTCTTCTTGCCGTTGTAAATACCTATCGAACAAAGGTTTTAAAATTCCGACATTCACGCGGGGATACATAAAGCTGCGGCATTTATGGGCTGTCAGTCTTAATTGGACAGTGAGAAGGAACTGTTTTTGTAGGTCAAACAAGTCAGGGGTTGAAAGCAAACTTGTTTGCTATATACGGTACTTCTGCATTCGAACGGAGAGATATCTGGGTCTTAGGAGAGAACTTCAGCGGTGAGTCGAGATTATTTTCATGTGTCTTGCAAATTACCCTGGCTTTCTTGCTACCCTCCTACTCTAGTTCTCTTCTTTCTCTATCTGGGACTAATGTAAATATCCTTTTTTTTCTTTCTACTTTCGCTTGCACTATATATACTACAGTTCAGAGAGTGATTGACACAGCACTATCGGGGTTTCATGCATGTTTGTTAGATAATGTTGGTATCACCTCGGTGGTGATTATGTCGTCTTCATAATAAGTTTAATGCATTCATTAATATTGTGTCTGTTCTATTAAAGGTTCAGAGCTACGAGAGCTATATGCAATACGTTCGTGCGCTAGTGTACTAGCGCGCTCACGTGTGCATATTCACTTGTATCGCAACGGATAAAAACACTTAGCATGCGTATGGGCGGTAAGATGGTAATCCAATTTGTATTTTCAACTGCATGTTTAAGATTAAAGGTGGTTTATACATACTACTTATCAATGAAACCTACAAGCCATTCATAGACGGTGTAATAGTGACCCAGTTTGTTCTTCCAATTGCCCGTTCAAGATTAAAGGCGGCTAATACATACTACTCATCAATGAAAACCCACAGTGTAGATGACGAATTCAAGACCTGAGCTTTGGATCAAAGATGCAATTACCCACTACTTTACGTTCTCTTTCTATCCATTCTCATATTGATACTCGTACGACCAGAGACTTTGCACCTCCGAAGCTAGATGCACACTCCATAAAATGGTAAACTACAGACAAATAACCTGGCTTTATTAGCCGCTGAGTTGCGTACTTTCTAGCCGCAGGATCCGCGGGCCGTTGAATAAAATTACGGGGGCTGTGTAGCCCAGAGAAATATCTTGTGGGGTCTCGAAAGGAGGGGAGTCGAGAGACTGATCTGGAAATAGTGGTGTTATACTTGATGGTGAAAGTGTGCATGTCGAATTCTTCTCAATGGATTAGTACCAGCTTCAACCTAAGTTGACTCTTAAGTCATGATTCCCTGGTCGTAGTACTTTTTGATTGTGCCATTATATGTCATGTTATCATCCAATCCATATTTTGACAGTATTCACAAGCTCGAAGACTATATGAAAGATACTTAGGCCATACAACACTTAAAAAACTACAAAGTCCACTTGATGCCTACTTGTTGTCGTCTTGGCGAGAAGAAATAAGAGCACTAAATTTCGAAGTTTGATGGTTGTTGTCATTTAATATAAAGTCTCTGTCGATTTTTGTTCTATTCCTTCTTTACATTATCACTGCCATTGCCACCTGCTGTTACACTATCCTACCGTATTGAATGCACCAAATGAATCTTCTTGTTGAACAAAGCAGTCGAACGTGCTGGATGGAAAGCAGAAGACTGAATCAGTAATGCGAGCTCCAAGTAACGTAATAGATATCAGAACCTTGAGAAGGCAATAGGAAGTAAAAGAGAAGTCTGACAAGAAGGGTGCAGAAAGAAAATCAGGGCTTGTGAGACGGACGATGACTAGAAAGTGTTCTAGAGATCCAAAGGGTCTCAATTTTCCAACCCAAAAAAGACTCATATTATGAGTTGAATTCGGACTGAATGCATGGCACAGTAGCAAGGGGGCTAACTTAGCTCCACACATGGGAGCTCTAGCAATCATAGATTTTGCTCCTTAGTGGAATACAATTTTTGAACTACCAATATGAATAGCCTCATGTCGCCCAATGGTTCCACTCTCTCCTATAAAAAGTCGTTGCTTTCAACATGTATATTCCCCCATATATTCAAAAGGCGGCGAATGAAGTCTATTTATGGAATAGAGGCTGATTTATATAAGCCACACTCGGTGTGGACAGAATTAATTCTCTTAGAGTTTGAGTAAAGTTGAATTATACAATAATTACAAGTTGGGTGTGAGTACAATTTCGTACCACAATGTCCCCACCGTCGTCCCCATCGTCTACACCGAGCCAAGCTACATTACAGACGAGACAAGGTACACATTAGGACTGCGTGCACGGCCTGTTCATCTAAATCTTACTCTAGACCTTAACCTTAATACACCTTATTAGATGAGAATTTATTGAGAAACACGTCGTTCTTAGAACATCTATGTCACAGTGAGATTTGCGGTAACTATATACGCACCTTGTATATATAACATCGAACGAGTATCTCCTCGCTTGAAGAAATGACCTCCCTTATAAGATTAGGTTACCAAAGAATGACAATGTGATGTGTATGTTTATAGTTTCTATACTTTCGAGATTCCAGCGATATCCAATCTTCGGAATCAGACAACTCACACCAAATCTGAGTACCATTGCTTCGTCAATATTCCTCAGTTGTCTAGAGGTTGTATAAAAATTGCGCGTTTCGAAATATTTTAAAATTCGTCAATTGGTAATAAATAATTTCCCACGGTTCTTGGCTTCGCGGCTTTCTATCTTGGAAATTCCTTACATATCTGGGTATTTTCCCAATGTCGTGTCGGACTCTTATGCAGATCATCATCGATCCATAGATCACATACGTAGTTATCATTGGACTTTTTACCAGGTACGTCTCGGGACCGAGCTCGTAGTTCCATTAAATAAGAGAGAATCCTGGGTTCTAAGCTTTAATCTGAATTATTTAGCGTACACTAGTATCTTATCAGATTCATATGCGCAGTTGGTGATACATTAAATGCAGGGGCCGAGGGAGCGTTCCGGTACTTAGTACTTTCTGGAAAGAAAGATCTCACGACACCCTATTCAATCTAATAGCCGACGCATCACAAATCCAATCTGAATTGACAAGCGTTGATAACCGCTTCTACTTTCCTGTCGATTTTAAATGGCTTTTAAGAGTTCCTTCAACAAGGGTTGATTATTCATTCATTGGTAACCCACGAATGAGCAAAACAGCCATGCATACCAAGTAGGTCTATAATTTTATTGCGAGAGAGGGATATCCTTGGATGAAGATTCGGTTATAGACTTTGACTAGTCTTTTCATCCTTTCCCAAAGTTCTTGGTCCATCATCGTTCAAACCAGAAAATGACTCCAACTTCATAGCCTCAGTAGACCCTATAGTCAATCCGAGATTTACGTACCATGAGTGTGGCAGGCCATTAGTTCTTACTGGCAAAAGAACACCCCGGCTACTGGAAGACGATTTCGCTCGCCTAGTTCGGTACTTGTTCCGGTACTTGTATCAGTACTATCCATTTTTCTTTTCGACAAGCTGAGTATGGAGTATAGATGGTTTCATTATTAGTATTCAATGATCCATTTTTATGGGCAGAATGATTGCATTTAGTAGCATAACAAAAGCGGGGACACATAATTTATCCCGTATACCTTCGTATGTTAGTCTGCTCTCAAAATTCTCAGAAATTCGACCAGAGTGACTTGATCTATTCGCGCTACTTTCATTACCATTGCCACTACTATCCTTGAATCGTAGTTCACTCTTATCCTATCGAGCAGCTTTCTCGTATCGACACTAAAAGATACGCACAATTGTTTTTTCATTGTAGAACGACAAAAGAATATATACAAAAATTCCTTGGGCTGAGGAAATCGCCAAGACTGCGACATGAAGACCCATCGGAGCTCACGAATCCGATTACGTGTCTTAATAACATGGGTGTCATTCGCTTAATCTCAGGAAGCGAGGACTTGTATATACTCTTGATAATAAAGTCCAGCAGGTACAGATGATGAATATATAAGACTAGACTTGGCCCTCAGACTAAAATCATCCGCACTCACTCACAATCATCATCTTCATTCCTATTTAGTCTAATAACTATATCCTTTTCCGGCTATCTCATCACAATCTTTTTTAAGCACCATGCGTCAGTCAATCACTTTGGCTGCAGCTGGCGCTGCCACTGTTCAGGCTCTATCTCTAGCCGATATGTGCACAGTCGCAAACGTTCAAGCAGCACTTCCTGCGGATGGATCCATTCCAAATGCCACCATGATCGCATCATCTGTTACTGCATCGCCTGTCTACAACGCGAGTCTTAGCAGCGGACTGTTCAAGCGCGACTCAACCACTTACAGCTACTGTAACGCTACTGCTACCTACACCCATGGGGATGATTCTGTTGTTGTTTGGTACGGATTTCCAGACCCAGCCATCTTCGAAAACCGTTTCTACGTCGTCGGTGGTTTTGGCTACAGTTTGGCATCGGGTGTTACTGGAGGTCTTGAATATGGAGCTGTTACTGGTTGCACTGATGCCGGTTACGATGCTTTCACTAACACCTTGGACGGAGTCGTTCTCAACTCTGATGGTACTCTTAATGAACAAAACATCAAGATGTTCTCCTATGAAGCTCTTGGTGAGATGACCACCATTGGAAAGGCTATGACCAAGACTCTCTACAGTATTGATAAAGTCTATACTTACTTTTCCGGCTGCTCTGATGGAGGACGTCAAGGTATGAGTCAAGTTCAACGTTACGGAGATTTGTACGATGGTATCACCACTGGAGCTCCAGCTTTCAGACAAGCCCAGCAACAAGTTTTGCATCTCTTCTCCTCTGTCGCCGAAGTTGTTCAAAACTACTTCCCAACCAACTGCGCTCTCGACAAGATTGTAAACGCCACCATTGAGGCATGTGATCCATTGGATGGGCGTACTGATGGGGTTATCAGTCGTTCTGATCTCTGTAAGGTTAACTTCAACTTGACCTCTATCATTGGTCAATCATACGCATGCGCAGCTGAGACTAGTTCTTCTCTCGGCTTCGGCTTCGGCAAGCGTCAAGTCGCAGGTTCTACCACCACCAGTACCCCTGCTCAAAATGGTACCATTAACGAGCAGGATATCGCTATTGCCCAAACTATCTATGATGGTCTCTTTACTTCTGGTGGCAAGCGCGCTTACCTCTCATTCCAAATTGGTGCTGAGCTTGAGGATGCTGTTACTGAGTATGACAACACCACTGGCACTTACACTTACGAGATTCCATCTACCGGTGGAGTTTACGTCGCCAAGTTCCTTGAGCAAATCGATGAAGACAACCTTACTACACTCGAAAATGTTGATTACGATACCTTGTACCAATGGATGGAAGACGGACTCGCTAAATTCTACGAAACACTACAAACTACCATGCCGGATATTTCTACTTTCAGAGACAGCGGTGCTAAGCTTCTCCACTATCACGGAGAATCTGATCCATCCGTCCCAACTGCTTCCTCCATTCACTACTACGACTCTGTCCGTACTACCCTTTACCCAAACCTCGGATACAATGAATCTGTCGCCAAACTCGATGACTTCTACCGTTTCTTCACAATTCCAGGAGCTGCTCACTGTGCCACCAATTCACTCCAACCAGGTCCATATCCCAACGATGTTCTCGCCACCTTGATCAGCTGGGTTGAAGGCGACGATGTTCCAGACCGTCTGAACTCCACTGTTTCTGCTGGACCATACGAGGGTGAGGTTCAATTGTTGTGCAAGTGGCCAACTCGCCCACTCTGGACTTCCGAGACCGCATTTGACTGCGTTTACGACCAAGCCTCCATTGACTCTTGGACTTATGTCTTCGATGCCTATAACCAAACAGTCTATTAAATGGTGTAAACAAATGGTATAAACAAATGGTATAAACAAATGGTCGAATTACCTGATGGAGCTAATTACTGAGCTGCTATGGACTTTTTCCTGTATATATTCAAATTTCCATCATTTCAATCCAAGTTTGATTAGGAGAGAACGTATGACCCTTCCAAAGCGCAAATTCTCATACTTTGTATATAATCATACCCTATTTGCTCTAATTTAGACTAATTTGTGAAATGCATGGATCCTCAAGTCGTGAAGCATGCAACCTAACCCGTCAATTCAGATCATAATACTGATTGTGATCATAATATTCAACACGGTTTAGACGGAACTCCGCTGACCTATGTGCTATCACTTTCATGATCAATCTTTGCGGCGTGTCGAAAAAGCTGGTTGCATATACAATCATTTTCATTTATCTAGTACTAAAAGATGTTTGTCATTGCTATTGCTCGCGGATTCGAATTCTTACCGCCACTATCATCCACTTGTTCTGACAATAGCTCTGAGCTGTGCCTCGATGCAGAGTTACCACTGGAATTATACAGAAACCCACAAGCCCACATAGACTCAAAAGCGTTAGTCTCTAACAGCTATGTTACTGATATTTAGGTTCCTGATTGGGGATGGAAGAAAACGTCAGTTACAGCTGAAGCCAATAGTATCGAAATTGCATCAGTTCTTGTTGAAACTCAAAACTTCGAGCTGTGAGAACGGTACATCCGAGAAATCATCAATTCTTGGCGGGAAACATTCACACAATCTTATTATCCAATCTGTTGGTGGGGCCTTCAATGGGAAGTGGAGACAACGCGCCTTTTTCAGACATAAAAGCTTCTCTTGGCTAAGGGGATTTTCAATTAGAATCTTTGCGAGCCTGATGGGTGCACTGGCGCCCCTTAATGCGTGGATAAGAGTTGCAAGGCAGTGCGGGATGTCAGTATGAGGTAGACCAATTGAGTTTTGGTAGCACAATACCAGAATATGTTTCCCTTGCTGTCGGTCACCTCGTCGTCGTTTTGACTTTGAACACACTCGCTGTCACCAGTTTTGCATCGATACGTCTATATCGATCTGGAGGAACAAGGATAGGAGTCATTCCTCCGGTATGGGTTAGAATTTATGATAGACACGATGAAACAGAGTGAGCACGGGATAGCACGGGATCACAACCCTACTTCGCAGCTACTCTTGTGCTCGGCAAAACCAAAAAGAAAAGGAAAGTGGATAGGCAGTTTATAATTACACTCGATACTTCGAGCGCTGCCTCAGACTGAGAGACAATGAAGTGTAAATATTCTTTTATTATCATTGACTTTTGCATATCACTATTTCTCCTCTGCAACCTCAATCCCTGCAAGCACAGTCCTCCTTCTCCCCACCTCTCCTCCACCCCTTCCACAAATTAGGACATCTCCATGCAATGTTTTGATTTGAACATCCTAACAAGATCCCCCATAATCTCTCAACAGTATATCCTAAATGTGGTTTCTCCAAACTATCTTTCTCGCCAAATATCTTCGTATTGCTCCCCTCAGGGCCCAACTTCAATCTATCATGAGCCCAGCCCCTACTTAGTGACGGGTTTGAGAGTGCATCATCTAGAGTTTCCAAGATGTCTTTCCTAATCCCCCGAATACGCGCCGCTGAGGCAATGAAATTGTTTCCATGTGTTAAGATCGCTTTCTTGCATCTATAAGGCGTCTCGTCCTTTTCGGCAGAACGAGATGCAGACCACATACTCGGAATGAGTCTGAATGTATCATTCCAGCCACTTTTATCATAACATCCATAACAATCACATGTTTCCAGTTCTCCTAAGTTGAGGAATCCAGTCAATATATCTGAGTTCTCTGCTGCTGGTGGTAGCTGAGCGGGGTTGTAATAATCGAATAATCGGCGACCGATGAGATCAAAATCATCGATTGTATGTTGAGACGTGGTGATGAAAAGAGTTTGCGTAGGTAAATTATCCCAATTCTTCAATATATGATGAAGAAAAACGCCAGATGGACCTCCAATACTTGGAAGAGGATATATATCCCCAAAAACCACTTCAGCTCGAATTCTCTTCACAATATCTTCGGATGGATCTTTCGTATAGATCAAAATATCTGGCTTATGAGCCACAACAGCAGGCTGTGAACTCAAGATTCCTGTTACTATTCCTTTGATTGCAGGAATTGATTCACCAGCTGAATGAGCGATTACAATTTGTAGACGGTTTTTTGTTGCCGCTCTGTAAATTGTATCCAGAGATGGAGACTTGGGGCCTGTCCAAAATTTCTGGTCGTGGCGGATAGAGATTGTATCCATCCAGTAAAGTATCCCCATCGAACTCAGGATGGTGAATAGAATGGTGGTGGTCCAGAGTAATATGGGGTTTTGCCAAATTGGGTAAAGTTTCCGAGCTGGTATTCCAGGTTTTCGTCGTATGGTGTAGACAAAATTTACGAATTTGGGAATGTAGAGGCTTATTTCCTTTGGGCCCAGACTAATAAGGTAGATAAGCATGAACACAAAGATTTGGAATCCATCCATTGTATTTTCCTCCTTGAGTGTACTTATGAGCATTAGCCCTAAGGATAGGTGAACTGTCGCATCAATTGCGTCGGGAACATTTTCTTCGGTGGATTCATATGGTGACTTCGAACCGATAGAAAGTGCCAATGTTGATCGTAAAGGAGTATTCCAAAGAATATGGGTCAATGCTCCGGGGGTCAGATTCTTCATGAAGGTCAGGAATTCCCAAGTCCCAAGAACCGAGAATGCCTCCCGGAAGTCTTCATATCTGTACGCAGCGAGAATGGTGACGAGCAAACACGGAGGTAATCCACCCCAAAGCATAAAATAGAGTGAGGCTCCATAAGAAGGATTTCTGGGAGATGGTACTTGATATCCAATCGCCGCTATCGTCCTTGCCAGACTGACAAGAAACATACCAAGTATGGCAAACTGAAATGCTTCGATATTGAGTCGATAATCATTGTAGACAATCATAGAGGCAAGGCAAAGGATGCCGAGAGCCCAAACAACGATGGCTCTGTCAAAGCCTTGGTCACGAGGAAGTAATCGTAAGTCATATGCTAGACTGAATAGTAAAGCATCGAACGCATATGTGAGTATCTGTTGGAGTGTCAGAAAACGCGAACAGGAAAATGGAGAGTCTACGTACTAATAATGTAGCAAATACAGCCAAATTGTTGAAAAGCATGATCGCTTCCGCGTTGTATATTAAAGCAACCATCGAAATGAATACCGTGAGGCAGTATCTAGTAAGAATGAAAAGACCTTGTAGAAATGACGGACCGCGACTAGGGTTTAAATCTGGGACGCTCGTGAAGTAGTCGACAAAACTTGTCAAGACCGCGAAAATGCCCAAGCCAAAGTATGCGGCGATTTGCAATAAAACAAGAAAACATATTGCTAATCACGAGTAAGTCATCTGATTGAGAAGGGTAGTCCTCCCGAATGAAAAGGGGGATTTGAATCATGGAGGAGCAAAACTCACGGTATCCTAAAAAAGGAATGTCAGCATGGTTCAAGCAAAAAGAATTTGAGTACAAAGTCTTACGAAAATCCGCGATCAGAAGCTTCCTCGTCGTGAGTATAGACCAAATACTAAACCCTATCCAAATCCTGTATGGTTCAATTTAGCCCTATTCAAACAAACCTCAAGAGGGTATACATACCAAGGATTTATGATTCGCCATTTTCGTCTCCATCTTCCATTCTCCGGGCGAATCGAAATTTTCTCTAATGCTTCTTCTTCATCCCTTCTCATAAGTTCATAATCATTACTGCCACCTCTTTCACCAAGTTCCCTTTCTTCCATTGCTGCTACTACCACTCCCAATATTGGAGGATTTGATACACATCGCCTAGAGATTGTTTTTGTTTTGTTTTGTTTTGTTTTGTTGTTGTTATTGATGGTGATGTAAATAAACTTTGGTCCCACTATCTAGTGTATATCCTAGTAAAAATCAGTGGACGGACGGCTGGTTCTACTCTAAAACTGTAGAAGCAATTCTAAAAAAGATTTGCAGTTCCAATGAATGAGCTGATCTGATTTAAAGAATCAATACGCGAAATCTTCTTATAGCCGAAAGTAGCATATTGAAGAGTAGTCAAGTCCCTATTGAGTGTTGAGGACTTACCCCCGAAAATTTGAGATGATATTATGATACTGTTTACCAATTGTAACTTGTGGTGATATGATGCGAAGTGCTAAAAATAGTCTAAACTTCAATACGCCGCCCCGTACTTTGTTTGTGGTCTGTAGAGTGTTTTAGAACCAATGAACCAATTGATCTACAGCCAGAGCAGTGTATGATACAAAATTTGAAGTCTGGCTCTCAAATTCATGCGTAGGTACGCTTTGCTTAATCCTTTAGTGAGAAAGTCGCTAGCAAGTCGCTATCAAGATTCAAGCTTCATCAAACGCGTAAGCTTCCAATCATTCTAGCATTCTAGCTGGCCATTCACCATTGTTGCCCAGGTATCAAGAAATTAGACGTTACTGTGTGTGATGTAAAGGCACCTCTTCGACCTTCTTTTTCTCTAGCAAGATTACATTTCATCACTAGAATATGGAAAATAGGATCGTGTGAATGATGGGTTGAGATGGGATAAGTTATCATTATCACGTGATTAAGTATCAATTTTGGTGTGCGACCTGGCAAAAATTTCTCTTTCTCTAGATCTATCTCATCAACAACAAACAGAAGTTTCAATTGCTTCCGCAGAATTGAATCAATGTCTAAAGTAGCAAGACTACAAAATCTACTTCCTCGAGCACCCCGAATCATTCGAGAGGAAGATCCTTCCTCTCTCGTAACTTTCGCAGCATCCGGACCTAAGAAGCGTCCTCGTAATGAGGCAGCATGGGCCCATCACTTCCAGAAACAAAGCTCTCGACTAGTTTTAACACTTGATATGAGCAATGAAGCAACAGATTTTCGTAATCAACTCAAGGAAAAATATCTTCATCGATGGGGAGGTTTTCCGGATACCCGATTCGAACTTATAGATCCCTTACCTGACCGCCATTTTTACATAAAGATGTACAAAGATACAATCAATGACTTTTGTGCAAAAGGCCCACCAGAATTTCCTGTCGGTCCAACAATGAACTTTTTTGTTTCCGAGGAATCTAGAGTCTCTGGTCTAGTTGAGCATGTATACCCAAAAGAATCCATCCAAGGAAAGCAGGTTGTATCCAAGGAACCATCTAGGGGACATTTCTTGATTATGACGAGTTTCCGCAAAGGATCGGTGGTTCACCTACTTCGTGATTATTTCATAAAGGAATTCGGCAAGTTTCCAAACGAGGAAGTCCAAACAGTTATGAAGAACGTGGGAAAGGAAAAATTCAAAGTTCATATGCCATTAGGATATTGTAAAGATATGGGAATGCTGTATGCGGAAAGAACAAAGAACGATGTTGCGCGTGAATTTGTAGGAACTGAGGGTCTTCACTTGGGCACTGCTGTGAGTTTAAGTTTATGGCGTAAGCATTACGACGCAAATCCGGTAAGGAAATGGGGTGATCCGGTGCTGGTGGATCAGGAATGCGTATATTCAAAAGCGCTTGAAGGAATATCGAAACAACCTTCATCCTCGTTTGTTTCCATCGCTCCCGAGAAACAGTCTACGAAGGAAACTCTAGAAAGCGGCGATGACACCTAAAGTCTGAGATCAAGCTCTAATATTCCGCATGAAGCAAGGCTGAACTGAGGAGAGTCTGGTTCAAAAAAGAAATTCAAAAAGCACAAACTCATCTAAGAATTTGCAGTTGTTTATCAAAGGGGAGAAGTGGAGGAACGACATCTGTGGTGGGAAGCACTGTCTCTTAGTATAGGCATGGCTCACTTGGGTAGGAGAGCATTGTTGAAGGATCCGCTGCAAGAAATTACACAAGTTATCTCGAATTTGTTATGTGAGCACATCTCGAGGGAATTTCTGGCAAGTTACGGATTATGTGTGAAGTTATGGGAGATGCAAAGCATGAGGCTATCGCACAGAACGAACAATTTTCCCTCGAGTAATCAAATACAATTGAGCAAAGGGATATAACCACCAGCGGCAGTGCAGGATTGAATGTGAGACAGGCTATACATATTTGGTTAGGACGTCAACATTTACTATGTTAGTCAAGAATGAGGCTAAGATGGTATAAAACATGGACATAATTCTGATAGGAGACCATCTCCGGGAGATCAAGATCATTTCGAGAACTTAGTTGGCCAATATGTACATTAACCCTCCATAGATGAGCCCAAGGAATCTCGCAAGTTGAGGAGAGAATGGGGATACCATATAATTGAAGTGTGAATCCAGTCAAATGCATATCCTCAGAGTACATTGTTTTTGTCTTGGTTCTACCAAATTTGTCCGCAATCTGGTATTGGAACATTTCCAAAGTAATTTGATAGATGCCGTATAATTATACTAATTGACCAATATCAAGTATAATTGCAATGGATATCCTGAGGATAGAAATAATTATAACACCCACGGAGTCGAAAACATTGGTATAGAAATCTGATGGCGGGAATGCAAACAGCAAGAAATCACCCGGTGGATCTATTGTTACTGTATCATGAATCGTGTAAATTCTAAAATCTATGTCTTATGACTCTTATCTATCCCACATATCTACCTAGTAATACAAATATTAATCGCTCAGCAAACTCCGTATGGTTGAGCCTCCTGAGTCCAATCAATGAACCCATACTCTTTACACTCTTTGTCGGCAGCCATCTTTGCTCCCCAAACCCCCATCTCTTTCTTGAAAATTTCCACATTCTTTTCAATGCTCAAATCAATAGGTTCCTGATCCTTTCCAACTTGTCTCATTTGGGTACCGGCCGCAATGTTAGTGAACAAGAAATCATTTTCATCCACAGCCATCTTCTTAGCACCAGTAACTCTTCCCTCTAAGATATCCTTTGGAAGTCTAAACTCTTGAGCTGCAGGTCGTGCAATACCGACACCATCAACGGTATCCAATGCGGAAACCATAGCACCAACAGTCTTGAATCCACCGGTAACATATGTCTTGGTCTTAGTCAAAGGCTTGACAATCTCCTCTGCGAATTCAATGAAGAAATTCTCTCTCTTCTTGGTTGACTCGCGCTTGTGAAAAAAAGCAGTTTCCTGGTATGTTCCACCGGAAAGTTCAACGTAATCAAATCGTGCACCCTCAAGTGCCTGACAAGCAGCCTTGGCATCTTCAGGTGTGAATCCATCTTCTTGGAACTCAACACTGTTCATCTTGATACCAACAATGAAATCTGGCTTGACTCTCTTATGGATTTCATCTGCAATTTCTTGAATGATACGGAATCTGTTCTCGAGCGAGCCACCATATTTGTCGGTTCTCTTGTTTGTAGTCTTGGAGAGGAATTGAGCGAGGAGGTAACCGTGGGCACCGTGGAGTTGAATGCCATCAAAACCGGCTTTCTCGAGGTATTCTGCTGCGTGAGCGAACTTATCGATTATACTGTCGATATCCTCTTGGGTTGCTGGACGTGGCTTATTAAAGGACAATCCCATAGGGTTTCCTGTACGATCATTCTTGTTAGTATAGACTCGACCAATACGTGAGATAACATTTGGGAAAAGCAGATGAAACGAACCTTCTAGCTGAACATCACTTGCAGAAATAGGATTTGGTTGAACCCTGTTCTCGACCTGGCGTCCAGGATGACTGACTTGTGCAACCATTAAACTTCCATGAGCTTTTCCTGCCTTTGCCATTGCTGCGAATCTTTCGAATCGTTCTCCTTCGAATGGAGCTTCTAGTGGAATAATTGGGTTACCCATAGCTTCCAAATGATCATATTCAATCATAACGTTTCCAGTCAAGATTTGTCCGTATTCTCCCTCGCCCCATCTCTTGTAGACATTGACGAGGTTTGTGGATGGAATTCCTCTAGATTTGAAGTCCTTTGGGTCCCATGATGATTGACGTTCAGTCATGGCTCCCTTCAAAAATCGATTTCGTGCAACTTTGCCGGAAAATTCATATTTGAGAGGCTTTCCGAGAGGAGAAGCGTCAGAGCTAGATGATTCGTATCTGATAGACATCTTGCTAATATTTTATATGCTGATAGTATTGATGAAGTATGAAAGAATGTAATTTGAGCAAAGAATACTCATCAAGTTCTTCGGGGGACTTTCTTATATCATGTCCCAGCATCGCTCTCAAACAGTAGTGCCGGAGCTCAAGTGGATACAAAATCGTGTACATTTCGAATCATGTATATTTCAAATCAGATTTGGATTTCTAATTGTACGGAGTATGGAGCATTTCCTCAATTCCATTTAGACGTCATGAAAGTAACTGACCAATCAAGAAAGGAAATGGGAGGGGCATTCCTAGGAAATGCCTTGAAAATGACGGTGAAAGGGCCACATGAAGGTTGGAGCGGAATTTATTAAATCTTCGGCTTTTGGTGATAACATCTGGAACTAGCCTGTGGGTTTTCTCCACTATCACTAGTAATGGAAGTTTCTCGAGGGTCTTTCGGTGGCCAACTTTGCCTCGGATGATATTGTTGTACCGAATACCTTCTGTGTAGAATAAATTGACTGGAATTAAATGAAAAATGGAAACGGGGAACGAATGTAAAGGGGGCTTTTCGCTTGAAGTCAGCACAAAGTGTCATCTACAAGATATCATCATATATAATTGAAATTTCTGAAGTTCAAGTCCTTTCTATATTTGATCCAATGTCTTCATATCCAGTCCTTGAAAGAGATAAAATACATATGACATATAAATAAAATGATTCAGACTTTTCAGTGCATGATGCGTTCCATGTATCCCAAGTTAATTACCAATAAACGCCAATTTACGCCGCCGTGATGTTCAGCTCAATGCGTAGCCCAAAGCCCATTGCAAATCGGAATCTCGTGCCGCTCGAGGAGAGATGATTTTTATGGTTTCCACATTTCGTTGGAAGATGGTATTGATGTCTCAAAATTCATTTATCATGATGCTTCGTTCATTTGAAGCATGTGTCCCATCTTCTCAATCTACAAAGTACGCATGTTAGACCAAATCCCATTTCACATACGCTTCAGAGTATAACATACCTTAGTTTTTAGATACCCACCTACCTCCTGACTGCGAATTCCACCAGTCTTTCCACTCCAAGCCAAAGGAACCATGGCGACTCTCTCTTTTACCACCACTTCTCTATTTGGCCCCTCGACTGCTCGTATCTTATCCGGATTGTTCGTCAAAAGTTTGATTTCCTCAACTCCTAAATCTTTCAACATAGCAGTAGCCAATCCATAACTTCGAGCATCTGCCGGATGTCTCAGAAGTAAATTTGCTTCCACAGTATCGGATCCCAAATCCTGTAAATTGTATGCCTTCAGTTTCTCTCCCAAGCCAATACCTCTTCCCTCTTGTCGCAAATAGATTATAATCCCACCCGCGGCTTGCCCGGATGAATTGGGTAAAGACATTAATCTTGCAGCTTCATCCAATTGCTCACCGCAATCGCATCTTGCAGACCACACAGTCTCTCCCGTGTAACACTCCGAATGAATTCTAACCAGTGGTGCCTCGGCCTTGTCTTCTTGCTTTTCTCGATCCGTTGCCGAAGGAGGCATGCTACTTGTAGTGCGACCTGGAAATAATCTTCCCGTGTATGCCCCACGTATCAGCCTGTCCATTTCCGTTTCTCCTTCTCGTACAGCATCCAGGCTTTGACTTCGTATTTTGTTTCCGAACACTATGGCTAAATGCTCTTTATTATCCTCATCGTTTTGGTATAGGTGGAGAAACATTTCAGTTCCAGTAGTTGTAGGAATTCGTGCGCGAACTACACAGTTAACCTCTGGTAGTTTCTTTAATAGTTTCGGTTTTTTTGAACCACACCCTCCAGCTGGTGTACTCGAGTCTACAGGTACTGATCTTGCAGGACGATGTGCGAGAGATGAAGGTGTGGAAGTGCCGGGTGTGGAAGGGGGTGTAAAGGCTGGGGAGACGAGATCGGGTAATGATTCAATGTGATCGGAAAGCTGCGAGGACGTATCATCACGATGAGTGAGAGAGAGATTAGATACATCGAGTTGATTTAAATCGAGTTCTGATATTGCGCGGGAGACTGGTATTGGGCGAGGTGAATAGAAGGGTGGGAGAGAGGGGACTTCATCCGATGATTCATGAGGGGTATGGCTCCATTGTTGAGGACGAGTAGAGGATGAAGTTGCGTTGAGGTCCGGCATTTTGGATGTGAAATCTGATTTAGAAGACAGTAATTCTCATCAAGAGTAGAGGATTAATAAAATCAAGGTATTATTAATGCTGTAATTATGATTGCTAGTGTATGATGAAGTTTGAATATTGATTAATTGTGTGATCAATGGACGAAGTGAGTGATAAGTTATAAAAAGTTCCGATACCCCGAGGTCGGGTCCTATAATCATTGATAAAATTATGGAGCATAGGCTATCAATTATACCAAATTCTAGAAGGCTGACTGAAGGCTGAGTGAGCAAGAAGCATAATGTTGCTGGGAATCAATAAATGATTACCAATTTGAATATTAGATATCAAATAATGACCGACAACGTTAAATTCAGATATATTATTTATTTATACCTCTTGTTTATTTTGATCTCGGATGTAAAGTATGATGAGGTCAGTTTGGAAAAGACATCTAGACTTTGTTTGCCCGTCTTCTCACTCTCCATCCTTAATGATCCGGATCAAAACGACTATTTTCCGAAACAATTCCGAGCTACCTGTGTCAATACTGCAGAAATTCGGATGTACCGCATATCGTACATGCAGTATATTACACCTCGGTTTCCTGTAAAGTCGCGGCTTCTTTGGACTGCATCTGACAACTACTCGAGGCTCCATTGCAGCATGGTGAAATTAATTTTAACCGTGGAATTGTGGTAAATTGCCATATATTACTAAGTTTTGTTCTCCGTGGTCTTCATTCTATTGAGGTATATCCATTATTCGTATGGCCACGAATTCCATTCGCCTCCATTCAAGCTTTTAATCTGAGCTCTTCACGTCGCTATGTAAATCAATCTTACCATCGATTTCCGCTCTCTCCAAAGCACCAGGTTCTTCGGGATTTATACTCAAGCGTGCAGCAGCCTCAATCTCGACCATAGGTCCCACAAACCATTTCCTGGCCCAAACCAACCACGCTCCACAGGCCCCGATAGCAATAATTCCCACGGCCACTACGGTGTAGTTTACAGTTTGACTTGTTACCGGATTGGTCGTAGGGAGACAAAAGATCACTGTAATAAACCCTATCCAGGATACAGAAATGAAAGCGACTGGCTTTGAGAAGATTCCAAGATTGAATGGGCCCTTCCTAGCGTCGAATTCCTTTGAATAGATGAGACCGATGAGAATAGGGGTTCCGTATGATATGTACAGACCAATGGTAGCTATACTAGTCGCGGCAGCAAAAGCTACACTGGAGCCAAGAGATGGGAGTGCTAGACAGAAAGCAAGAGTTGCTGCGAGCCAAACTGTTCGAATGGGAGATTGAAAACGATCATCGACTTTGTGAAAAAATTCCGGCTAATTTGTTGTTAGCGTTGACTGGTAGTTAATGAAGGAGCGGAAAGGAAAACTTACAATTCCACCGTCTCTAGCAAACGCAAACATCATTCTCGAGTTTGAAGTCATCGAAAAGAGCCCACAATGCCAGACACAAATCATAATCAGACACATTAACACAACCGCTCCATCGGTTCCAAATATATCAACGAAAATTTGAATAACCGGTTGACCATAATCACTTGCAATTGTGTTATCAAAGTGTTGGATACTGAATAAGAAGCTCAATATAACGAAGAATCCGAAAAGGGCAGAGAACCCAACAGAAGAAATAACACCGATGGGTGCACTCCAAGACGCACTTCGAGTCTCTTCAGACAAGTGAGCTGATGCGTCAAACCCAGTGAGCGTGTATTGAGCCATGAGAACACCACAGCAAGCCACATATGCTGGAGATGCTCTAAAACTCCATCCAGGACGTGGATCTACACCTGTTCCGTCGTAGAATTTGGCGAAAACAAACTTCGCGCTTTGATGTGTAGGGGCTTTTGCCAGAACAGCAATAGCTATTGCAGTTACGCCCAATGAGTGAAGTGCGATGGATGTGTTGTTTAGGTATCTCAATACATGAACACCAAAGGTATTGACGATGCCATGAGAAATGAGGACAGCTGAATATATACCAATCGTTCTTGGGGCACTTGGAACATATGATGATTTAATTGCCGCAGTTGTTGAGATGAGACCTGCGAGGCCGAAACTAATTCCTGTAGTGACGGCAACTTGACCGAGGAAGTTGAACCAACCAGTAATCCAACTCGCAAAAGCCGAATGATTCCTCGGCGCAAGAAGGGCTGCCCAATAATATGGTCCACCAGCTGTAGGTATAGCAGAGACAATTTCTGCCATGCTCAAAGCGATCATGAAAGTAAATACGGATACAATTATCCATCCAACAGACATAACTGATTGTGTCAGAGATCCACAACACAGAACAAGAGCATAGGAAACACACACCTCCAGGACCACCGGTGATCAAGCCATAAGAAAATAGTGTCGTTATCCCAGTGATGACGGACTAAAGCGATATCAGCAAGACTCTATAAGATGAAAAGATCGTTTGCAGCATTGATGATGCTTCACATAACAACGCTTGACAATGAATTTGTAAAGCCGTGTTCGGTTTCGCATTTTGCCATATCAGAGACCCAGCTCGCATGTCTAGACAAATACAACTCACAATAATACTGAAAGAAATTCCAAAATTATGCATAAGACCCCAGTCTCTCCTCAATTCCTGTTTGTATCCAAACTCTGCCAGTTCCTGTTCATCATGTTGGTCTACCCGGGACACTCTGGAAGCTTGTCTTCCAATTGAAAGTTCTGGATCAACTTCCATTGCACTTCAAAGACGCATGAATTTAAATTACAAGAGCTTTCTGAAAAAGATAAATTCTATGCTTTGATGAAGGAATGACTATTATACAGACTCTACATGTAATTCTAGACGGCATCGCCGAGTTCTTATGCACCTGCCAGCATTACATGTTGACTGATTGTGGCCCTGTCAGCCTCCCGATAAGAAGCTCTAGGGAGTTCATTTGCTAATCCATGATTGGTCAATTTGGGGGAGGTATTGACTTAGCGATAGTGAACGATAGGAGGATGGGAGAATCAAGTTAAGCTTGCAAGCCCCCGGTCGTAAGAAATGATCCAAGCTTATGATTGATTATGAGTCTTGACTAACAACATGAACTTAAAGGGTGGGATAAGGATTGTAGGCATAGATAAAAGTGAGAGCTGAGAAGAGATAAAGTCATACATTTGAGATTGCGACGAAGATTAGGAAGATGTTAAGTTTAAAACTTAGATGGGACCCTCAGGAATCACTCACAAGCCTTGTTATTGGTCGGATCAAATTGCCTGAAGAGGAACGGCTTTATGATGTCCATATATCGCAGAAAGACTTCCAAACATGCAAGGAGAAAACCCTTATTTCATTCATGAAGTCGTTACTTGGATATATCCGTCCTCTCAATTAAGCTTTAGAGCTTCTCTTTTCCATCCGCATCTTCTTTGCCTTGCAATTCACAGAATGCCTTGAATGTGGTGAATTCTTCATCCTCAGCCTCAAGTATTACCTCTGCTGTAGCTCCAACAAAGTAGACATACCCAGGTTTAACTTCCTCGACCTTAGGTCCGACACTAATCTTACCATTTCCAGTCGTGCAAATGAATATGCTAGGGCCGGCAATCTGTTCGAATGTTGCTTTTGCCCCCTTCTTCTTAAGATCGGTTTTCACCACGCTGAACTCTGCAATGGGTGGATCATAGAGTGTCGCTGACGATCCAGAAGAGTATGCAGTCGCATTGAGAGTGGCATATGGATAATCCACTGGTTCCATCTTTTGTTCAGAGATAGGCGCATATGAGTAAGTCAACATCGAAGTCAAAGTATCGACGTCCTTGAATTTCGGTGTGAAACCAGCTCGAACTACATTATCGGATGCAGCCATACATTCAATGATATCGCCACTGAGGTATGCATGGATATCATCCGCCTTCAAGAACATTGCTTCTCCGACTTCGAGTTTGACGTAGTTCAGGAAGAACTGTACGAATAGTCCAATATCCCCTGGAAATTGTTTGTTCAATCTGATGACAAGATCTGCGAGTTCCTTTCCTTCATTTGATGGGCCCCCTCCTCCAGCGAAATTATCCCCTTCTTCTTCCGCTGAAGCGACTAATTCCTTACTAGCGTTCTCAATATCTTCTTTCTTTGCATTCATCAATGCAGTAAAAACTTTTTGCAGCGCTTTCTTATTCTGTGCCTCGTCCTCTGATTTATCCGATGTTTCTTGTCCCTTGACAGCAGATTGGTATTCTTCCGCTTCGGACTCCCCAACTAATTTCTTCAATGATGGAATCGTTGACAGGAAATGCGAAATTTCTGCAAGAGGTCTAAACCCGCAGAGTCCATCAAAAGGTGTAATGGCAATTGTCATTTCAGGTTTGTGATTATCGTCTGGGTAGTTTTTGCTGTCCTTTTGATGTAATTGCTCCGCAAGTTTCTTATTTGGATGCGCTTGAATGCTGAGTGCTTTTCCTATCGAAAGTACTTTGAATAGGAATGGTAACTTTTCGCCGAATTTATCACTGACATCTTTAGATAAGAGTGCTTGATTATCTTGAATGAGATCGAGGAGCGTTCGTTTTGTGGTAAGGTCCTTGGAAGGATTTGAAGGATGTGTTCCCATCCACAACTGTGAAGAATGAGTTATAAAATTATGTACATGAACATGAAGAGTTACTTACTTCAGCATATGGCTTCTCTTCTTGAATAGAAAAATCATCGGCAGGTGTAGCAGCAGCAAATTTTGCAGCCGCTGAATCATTTCCCACCTTACCCCAATCATAGCTATTGACTCCGCATTGAAGCCTGATTAATGGAACTTGCATTTTGGCTCTGGGGAGAGTAATTAATGAGGGTAGATTGTTTGATCCGTTGTATGAGATATCTGACAAATCGGTTCTTCTTTATTTCGTTCTAATAATTGACAGTGATACTGGCAAAATATTGTTGAGGAAGAGTATGGAGTATGTATTTCAGAATAGTTCTGTTCAACATAGCTTGCACGTCACCCAACTTCAATCAACCCCGCGCTAACTCCACCAACCAATTATTATAGGATGATTGACAAGGCTGATGTAAATGCTGATCTCAAACATTACCTAGTAGGTACCACCAATAATCCCCTATCGATTTTCTTCTACTCCATACATACATACATACATACATACATACATACATACCTACACAATCCTACTTGGGTACCTGGGCAGGTATCTATTGGTTTTTGTATTTGTATTCTGTGCTAGCGTCTACTATTATTGTTAATATTTTGTGGCATTCTGACCAATCGAAACAAAGGATTTACCTAATCATTAACAAGTTCCTTTAATATCTCTACTCCAGTATTCGTTTACTAGGGTCCTATCTACTCCTACTCCGAACTTAAAGCCTCGTACTACCTAGTATCCTTCATTCACAACATTCAACGCCCATTTCTACCATTTCCACCATACCTACCCCTCTACATTACTTTATCACACCATTCATCCCCTCTTTCCGCCCCTTGTTGATGCGTTTTCAATTACCATATTTAACTTTCAATTCAATTTCGATTTGTAGCTTCCATTACACGATCAGACGCTCGACTTATTCCTCATTTGAAGTAGGTGCGGGTCAGAATACCCACAACCCAAGTAAGTCACCACGATCCTGGATGTTTGGTTTCTATTTTCTTCTTAGAAAATGTACAAGGTCGGGATGACATGTTTACATTTATTTACTTTTGATCATTATTTTCTTGGTTCATTGTTATTCACTCTGAGATTCTCTTGCTAAAATATGTCTAAGCAAGATAGGAAAAGCCGGACCCTGATCGATGAACTTAAGTTGACAGACGGGTACCACGAGAAAATAATGTCTGCCTCAACTGCTGGTCGACGTCAAGCGCGTGGTGGAGTTCGCTCCGGGACACATGAGAGGGGTGAAGAAATAGCCTTATGGACCGAGATTACTCAAGCTCTAGCCAAAATCAAAGCAGAAGAGAAAATCTTTGAAGCAAATATCCCGGAAGCCATCATCACTAAAGAAACCGCTATAGCTGAGCAAATAAAGAATGGTTTACGTGAGTATGGATTCTAATCCGCAACGATGTTTGGTGTTGATGAAATTTAAGCACCCACCATGGCCGCAATAGAAGAGCTCGACATACAAATTCGAGAAGGCGTGAAAGTCTCCGAGTCTACAGCAGTAGCCCTACGACAAACCATTGAAAAACTGTCGATACTTTTAGCCTTGATCAAAGGCAACGAAGCAGAGCGAGGTTCCAATTCCCGCGAATCTCATGGAAGATCAAGTGTTACCGATGATGTAGGATCTACCGACTCTCCTGTTCCTTCTCCGGCAGAAAACAAACATGTTCGAAAGATGGGAAATGGCAGAACCAGCAGTTTACCCCCAAAGGGAAAAGATACTTCTAGGAAATCTGAGAATGAAGAGCCTAGTACTAGTACTAATACTGGTAGTACTGCTGGTACTACTAATAATAATAATACATCTACAACTTCTGGTACTAGTGGCACAAAGAAAATCGAATTCTCCAAGGGACAAGAGGTGGCATTCAAGCCGAGACCCGGTTCTCCCTTTACTGAGATGGATTGGATTCAAGGAAAGGTTGCAAAAGTTATTGGTGACGGCAAGAGTCGCAGATACAGGGTCGAAGATGTGGCTCCTGATGAAGGGAATAAATCCTCAATTCTTACCTCCGCGTCTTCTATGTGCCCAATTCCACCAGATGACGCCATTCTTGGACCCTACGAAGTTGGAAAGCGTGTCCTCGCTCTTTATCCCGAGACAACCACATTTTACCGAGCGGAAGTTAAAGCAATGCTTGATGATGGCAATAGAGTTAGGTTGATATTTGACGGAGATGAGGATTCTACAAAGGAAGTCGAACGGCGATTTGTTCTTGATCATTCAGGTTAGGAGTATAGGGATTGTTTTTCTTCAAAGGACGGACTCTAGAAGCATTGGTGGGTTATTTGGCGTTACTTCTTTCCCCCTTCTTCTCTGGAGCTCTCTTGGTACAGGAGTATTGGAATAAGGATACCCCAAAAAGCACTTGACAGTTGATATCTTACATGGTATAGATGGAGTTTATGGTGGCTATATCATTACTCTCAGCAAATGTGGTGTACAGGACACAAGTATGTTGTAACTGGGCGTTTTGCTCTTTTAGATTACGGAGAGGGCCATCCGGTGTTCGAAAGGTGCAACACAATGTACTGTTCTCTTCAGCGCTGAAGCGGATAAAATTAATTCAAGCACCAATTTCAAAGGGTTTAATATTTCATGTCTCAATTTTCGGAAAGCAGCGAAACTGTGCCCCTCATCCACATGTTTTAGATATCCGGTACTCAATTTAGAGTATCATCCGAATAGCCTCATCAAACCGGGGTGATTTCGATACTTAAGATAGATGCTATTGTATAATAGAGAGGAACACTACCATATGCTTAGACAATTCCATCTCGTTTATACACTCATTACGGAGTAGTAAACATGTGTTCCCTAGGTCGACTTCAACACATTGTACCCCTTAAAAATTTGGTTCATCCCATAATAATATCCGACAATTTGGCCTCCAAATTTGAGGTTCACTTTGAACCATCTTCATCCGTTTGTGAGTTTAGGTAATGTAAAAGGAACATAGCCAGAAAGCTTCACAAGTTCATCGACAGTTTGACTTATGATGGCTGGCGCGGAGGACAGAGAGATATATATAAGTAATTCTAAGAACTGATTGATTACTCATCACCTTCTGAAGCACGTACCTATCTAATTTACATTTCCCCTTAAAATAAAAACAAAATGGGAATTGGGCTTGATGGCTGAAAATGGACAATAGCTGATGGATCAATCATGAAAGTATTTCGAACAGGTGGGGAGGAGTAATAATAATATAATAATAATAATAATAATAATAAGTCATTTTTCAATCTTCTGTTCCTAGTTCTTGGTCCTTGTTAGTCCTGCCCTTTGTCCTCAGTCCTCAGTGTTCAGTCTTCAATCCCTTGTGTGAACACCTACCTACCTGCCTACCTACCACCTACCCAGTCATTTCCCATATCGGTATCAACAGTTCCATCATTTGATCATCTCTTTTGTTAATTGAACCTATCACTGTTCACTACTTTAATTAATCTCTAACATTGGTGATATTCGTTTCAACCCCAAAATTCAAATCAAAGATACCATACCTCATTACCTTTCGACCTTTTACATTTTACCTTTTACCATTGATTACTTTTTCCATTGTTTGATTCTTCCGTTTCAAAACTACCTGGCGGAGCGATAAGGTTAATACCGGGAAAGAAAATCATTTCGAATATCAAAGACCTTAAACATTTTATACTTTGTATTCTCCTATTCCTTCTTATTACCCTGTTCCTCTACCTCTACAAGGTGATCCCTCTCCTTTCAATTAAAAGCAAAGATACTGGCACGACAAGTGCTCTCGCGATTAATTGTTAGCCGCTTCTTCTCATCATTACGCGACTTTGCTAACACTACCTCCATCTCTAAAGGTTCTCTCTCCACCTTTAATTAGAACCCATAGAAGAGACCAAGCGACAATCCTTTGAAACTCAACTCCCTCTGCTCTTCTTCAGCAACCATCAATCATCATTTCAGCCTCGCCTTGCAGTAAAAGCCCCCGAAAATTGGACTGTCTATTTTCAATTCGTTTGGTCTGATTATCTTTGCATTGGAACTATACCATCCTCTTCCATCGATCCACCGTCACTCCTTTCCGTCATTATTTTACACGCACATCATCTAGCAAGACCTCGCGGGTCCTTTTAATCACCTCTAACTCTGTGCCGTTATTCGAATTGCCCATACTTCAATTAATATCGTACATATCATACGCACATCTCAAATTCTGTCAATATGGGAGGAGCTATTTCTAAAATGATGGGCAAGATCTTCGGATCCAAGGAAATGCGCCTGTTGATGTTAGGTCTCGATGCTGCTGGAAAGACAACTATTCTCTACAAATTGAAGTTGGGTCAAGATGTTACTACAATTCCTACTGTTGGATTCAACGTTGAGACGGTGACATACAAGAATGTCAAATTTAACGTCTGGGATGTTGGTGGACAAGATAAGATCAGACCTCTATGGAGACATTACTTCAGTGGTATGTACTCGATTGTCTGCTACGTATCTTTTGATTTGAAATATACGAGTCAGAGCAAATTCTAACAGAAATTTGTCGAAATATAGGTACTCAAGGACTTATCTTTGTGATCGATTCCAGTGACAGAGCACGCATAGCAGAGGCACAACAAGAGTTACATCGCATTATCAATGACAGAGAAATGCAAGATTCATTACTCCTAGTCTTCGCGAACAAGCAGGATATTGCAGGAGGTGGGTGATACAATTCAATGGTTACAATCTTATTGCAAGTGAGAAGCTGACAATCGAGAAGCCATGAAGCCACCCGAGGTCACAGAACAACTTAAGTTGAACGAATTGAGGAACAAGGTTTGGTTTGTAGTACCAAGTTGTGCCACTACCGGCGAGGGGTTAATGGAAGGACTGGTATGTTTTCTATTCATTCATGCAGTGCATCAATTGCACATTGCAGATGATTTTATGACTATGCTGACGTTGAGACTCAGGCTTGGCTTTCGAAAACAATTGAAGGAAGACCTGCTCCGCAAACGAAATAATAGTGCCGTTGACTATCCAACCCAGAACGCATAATATCATTTCTCAATAATCAGACTTTACCGCCGCTTTATACCTCAGACTACACGATATATCCTCCTCCTACGAATATGTCCCTCCACGAAATATACATACCTAGACAGAATAATTGGCTCCCAGTAGCATGTCATATCGATTCATTTGAGTCACATCTACTCGTTCATGATGGTTAACTTAATAACGGCTCCTTATTACTGTCATCTCGTCATTTCCACCAGCCTATCTTCGGTTACATCTCATACCATCCTCTAATCTCAGGATTTCCTCATCTCTCTTTGTTAATTTCTGACTTGCGCATGCAACAATGCGCACTTCTTGCGTTTTTTTTCATGGTGAGGTTGTTCATATGTACGTTACCTACGGGATGGTGGCGATACCAAGAGTTTTCTTTATCCTTTAATTCACTATTGATTCTTTCTTGTTTCCATTCTTCCATCAGGTGGCGCGACGTGGAGAGGCAGGTTTGAGGTTTCTACCTAAGAGAGGGGAAACTAGAACGATAGGAGGAAGGAAAAACAAGAAGGTTGTAATATTAAGCGAGTAACGAAGGGGTCTAGGACATGGGAATGGCAAGGCAGGGTGGAGCTGAACTGACCTGAGACCTGGAGGGAAGTAGAAAAAATCACCATCATACCTACAAAAATGGAAAACCTTGTAATTCTAGCTATTGTACAGATGCCAAATTTCGAATTTTGCAGTGACTTTCGATCGGGTTTGTGGTAAGAATTTCAGTATGGCCACAATTTCAAGTGCTCTGGTTGCAGATGAGATTTCCGTCTACATTCTATGCTGTCGATATTTGTATTTTACAAAAGCCAAAACTTGAACTCCATTCGCCACTATTCGCCGCCATACCCCCTCAAACCCTTCAGCACCTTATTTCCTAATTCTGACCTGTACCCATTCTATATACAGTCAACGAGACCACTCAAAACCCACAAGACAGTCCACAAGGACCCTTACATCTGAAAATTGGCATCCTCACTCCATTTCCATCGGCCAAAATTGTTCCCCCAAATCTCTCACCTCCAAACGACCAAGATTTTGCCCACCCTAAACCGCTGTTTCTTTTGCGGGCCCTTTCTCGTTCCTTGGCCTTCTCTTTCTCCTCTTTTGCTTCTGTTCTCTTAGCCGATCCTCGTTCTTGCCAGGATTTAGTTGGCTTCTTGTTGTCAGGGTCTTTAGCTGATGCAGAGGTTTTCTGCTTCTGCTTCTGCTTTTCCTTTTTCTTCTCTTTCTTTGAGTAGTCTCCAGGGTCGAGAAATGGATCAGTCCTGTTTTCTCCATCATTGAAAGAATTGGACCGGTAATCATAGTCATCATCAGCTTCGATGTCATCGCCATTGTTGTTGTTCGTTCCAAAGAAAGAAAAAGAAGGGAAGGAGAACCGCTTTCTTCGGTTACCCGCAGGTTTTGTGGATTTCTCAGCTGCATCGTAAATGTTATCTGTGCTATTTGTTGGCGAATAAGTATTGTGATTTGTTGCAAAGAAAGTGCCGGATGTACGAGGAGGTGGAGAACTAGATTGTCGTGGTTGTTGTTTTACAGTCTCGTAACCTGTAGGTTCATTGGATGTGAAGAATGGAAATGACCATCGTGATTTCTCGCTGGCTTCGGCTTTCTTGGCTTCTGTTTCTTGGTAAATTGGATTGTAGCGAGCATGAGAAGACGACGTGCGAGTGAAGGAGTAAGGTCGACGCATCTTGAAAGCTTGAGATGCGAATTGGAAGAGATGATGCAGATTGGAATACTATGATGAACCCGATTCCTTCAAAAGGTTACGGACATCTAGAATGGTCGTCTTGAGGGATTGACTGCCACCAACTGGGGAACTCTCGCAATTGACAGCCCTTTTTGGACTGATTCAATCGAAATCCGAGATCCAATGGCGAAATGATAATACTACCAAGTTCTGGGAATCTAATGAGACGAATGTGAATTATAAGTTATTTCTGCTGCATTTATTCATTCAACCTCGATGCCCAGATTATGCCCCTCGTCATCGTCATCATATGATGATCATCGAAAAAATAACCCGAAGCGTTTCCCGTCATTATGCTCAATTTTCGAAACTTAGTTTTGATATGAGTTATTATATCAATTCATGCCAATGAAGTGCTCGCTTGGGGATCCCTCCAAAAAATTGCCAGCAAAGTCAACAAACTCGTATTGTGGCTGTGCAATTCTTTTCGTGATTTCCCTACCCCTCCAGGTTTTACACTTTTGGAATTCGAACCCTGCCGATCTAAGAATCCGAAGGTACCATTGTGACAATGGTACCCTACTCAATGCTGAGATCCCCAAAGAACATTTAATTGATAAGATTGATACCCTGCATAGATCCAATGATGTTTCGAGATTTATTCCTTTAATCTTTTCGCTGGTCTTGAGTCGTCCGGTAACCCACTCCTCTTTGTGCCAGGTAGACTTCCCGTTCGGATATCATTATCATCTTGACTAACCCTCCTGTGCGGATATTCTGTTTTGACCCCCTCGAAGATGTTGGCACTAACTTTATCCCCTGTACTGAAAAATGGATGTGTTAATGCTGCTTGCGCTGTTAATCGTTTTTCAGGGTCATATTCAAGTAAGCTGCTCAATAGTTTGTACCCCTCACCACCTAGACTCGAATTCGATACTGGAACCGAGGTGGGGGATGAATTTATGGTTTGATAATACCACTTCTCCAAACTCGAGTATCCAGCTTTTGCATGTCCACTGGCTGAGAGAGTGGAAAGTTGTGAGTATTCCGGCATGTGTACCAGATGTGGCCATTTTTCCTTGGTTGGTAATCCCATTATATCGACAATCTTTTGCATTTGATTCCTCTGGAATGGTACCGTTTTCTTACTATCCATTTTCGCTTCTTCGCCTTTAAATATTGGTCTGAGGGAGAGGAGTTCCGCAAAAATGCACCCAATAGCCCACATATCGATGGCCGGAGTGTAATGCTTTGAACCTAGTAGGAGTTCCGGGGCTCGATACCATATCGTAACTACAACTTTGTCACCCGAGAAAAGAGAATGCAATGGTTTGTTGAAAAGTCGAGCAAGTCCCAAATCGCCAATTTTCACTTCCCCTGCAGAGGATACCATGATATTGGCAGGCTTGAGATCACGATGAAGTACCCAATTCGCATGAAGGTATTGGCAGCCATTTAGAAGTTGAAACATTATGGATTTAACTGTTGGAGCAGGAATGGGATGGCGAGTAGGCTGGGTATGATGATGAATAATCTGAAGAAGGTCATGTTCGGCATATTCAAACACCATGAAGATACACTTATCTTCGAGAATAATCTCAATGAGTCGGATGACATTCATGTGACTCAACTCGGAACACAGTGCCATTTCCCGAACTGCTGATTGTGAAATACCCGTATACTGGATTTGTTCCCCTTCCTTATCTAAGATAGATTAGTATATATATAACAGTGCTGGTGTCAATTTGTTTGTATTTACCTGGTTTAAATTTCTTGATGGCAAATTCCCCAGGTCGTCCATCTCGCCCAACTGCTTTATAAACTCGTCCATATGTACCAGAACTAATGAAACCAATGACTTTATATCGATCAATAACTCGAACTTTACTTTGGTATCCCAAGTTAGGATTGGCTGATCTTTCAGCTGTACCTGGGATTTGTCAGTTAGTTTTGTAAAGTCTAATTTAAGTAGGATAACAACGAACTACTAGGGGTGTAAAACGGAGGAGGTCTTCTTGTAGGATACATATTGAATCGATATAAAGTAATTTGAAATAAAAAATCAAACGATAGAGGCAATGATTTGATATTTGATGAAGCAAGAGATCAGAGTTTTCAAACCATATTGGAAAGAGCTATTGAGGTGCCGATCAGAGATGAAGATTTTGATAGAATATGCCTCTGTTGATAAGGAAAGTAGCCAACCAAACGAAAAATAATAAATGTATTAAGTGATATTGTTTGAGAAATAAATAAAAAAGTCATATATCTACATTACCTTCAAAAACAGCTTGAACAGATCTTTTTATTTGAGTTCTAGATGCGGAGATCGAGGATGGGCCGCCGGATGACGGTGGATTAGATGTCAGGCTCATTATTGTTATTGTGGATAACGCGTGTGCGTACGGCGGGGGCGGCGTACTTCGGCTTGGTTTTGCTTGATTAGTATGCAGATTCAGTGGGCATCAAAATCTGTAAATCTCCCAACCAAGACAATCTTAGACAAACTCGTATGTGGGCAAAACAAGGGGAATGGCAATAGGAAGATTTCAAATGCGCGTGTGAGTGTGGGTGTGAATAGCAGGTAGCGTAATACTGCTTTGCAGTAATGCAGGGTCGGTAAGATGCAGTCGAGCGTAATTTAGATGCAGGTTGTAAGTAGAGTCGGTTGCATCAAGCGTGTCAAAGAATCCCTTCAAAATTAGCTTCGTATCGGGGAAGATGATCAAATTTGCAGCGAAAAAGGCTACCTGGTCGTACAATATGTATGTAAGTCGATATGAGGTATAGTACGAGACGCGCTTGATATCAAAGTTCCAGAAAAGGAAAGTTGTGAGTTAAGGTCTTAGTAACAGCATGGAAGGACGAGACATATGTCGGCCGATCAAATTCACAAATCTCGAATGATAAGACGAAACAATTTCAGATGACCTAAACGAAAAAGATCTGTAATTGTAATGTAGCTAATGCGATGTGATGTGTTGTGATATGGAAACCCCGGGGCTGAGAATTGAATGATGAATGAATGATGATTGACAATGTCTGTGGTGATTCGATACAGTGATGATAGGGTCACACGAGATAGTTGTGCACCTGCGTCTTTGAACGGTTGATGTGTAACCCCCAAGTAATATTCAAAGATGGGAGGGGATCTGTAGGGCGAGATTCGGAGATAGCGGTCAGATGAGATGACCTAAAGAGGGGAAGCCTTTTGAATCAACGGGTAAAGCCAAGTTAGATCTATACTAACTCGGGAGATGAAGGGCGATTTGACAGTTTTGGTGTTTCGGAGGCGGTGCTGTAGGTGGATTGTCACTTGTAAGATGCAGATACCTTGTAAGCATTCGTTGCTAGCGACAATTCCTTCCACGTTCTCACAGGTATCCGGAGTGTCCGTATATCCAACCGAAGAAATTGGTTTGTTTTTGTTTCGCAGGGCCTTATTTTTGTAGAGTAACTTGTAACTTGTATCGTTCTCAGCGGGGTGCAGTAGCATGTACCAACAAGTTGGGATAATAAGAATGCAGAAATGGGGGGGAGGTGGGACGGTGTAGGGTGTAGGGTGTAGGGTTTTTGAAAGGGCCGGAGACTGATGTACTAGGAAGCAGGTATCGATTGATGCTGTACAGAAGTCTTACCAGTATCGAATTCAAAGGATCAAACAGAATTGGTAGAATAACTAGTAGCTTAAGTGAGAAAGAGGAGAAAGAATACCTACAACTGTATACCAACTAATAACTGTGTAGAAGGTACTTAGTACTCCGTAGATAGCTTTCACATCAAAACATCAATCCTTATCGATAATAACTACTTAGCGAGCCCAGGTATGTAGCCGCGACCAACACAGCTACCTGCATAATTACACAAATAACGTTCATAACTCCCCAGGTCCTCGTGACGTTTCAATGTTCAGGTACTGCTTCTCTACCGACACTTGACAGCAAACCACAATGTAACACAAAGCTCCTGATTCATAACAAACTATCCGGCCAACGCAAACTACCACTAGCATTCCAGACCTGATAAGGATTAAATTTATCAGGTCATATTGTATATACTTTTAGCAAACCTCACAAGCCTCACCATTCATTTGCAACGCATGAATTATTCTCATTAATTTCTTATACATTTTGGACTGAGTTCGATATGGCCTCAGGAGGCATGAGACAATGTATTCAGGATATCACTCCCTACCTACTTTTCCTCATATTTATCTCGACCCTTGGACCTCTACAATTTGGCTTTCATTTGGTGTGTAACATCATTACTTTCATGCTGATGACAGAAACTAGCACATAGCACATATTCACACATACCGTCATATACTATCTATCACTTTTACGAATAATAGCTAATTTAACTTCTTCAAGTCTGAGTTAAATGCTCCCCAAGATGTTATTACATGCAAGAAACAAAGTCGTGTCGAATCAACTGTTCGTACTGGACTTCCACAATGTATCCCTATGACCGAAGCCGAATTTGCCGCCCTTTCGTCGCTCTTCGTTTTAGGTGGATTATCAGGAGCACTGGGTTGTGGCGCCGTGTCGACAAGTTATGGAAGATTGTTCGCCATGAGAATTACAAGTGTTTGTTTCATACTAGGATCAATCTTGGAAATCTTCGCCGGCACAGTTCCAATGATGTCTATTGGCCGGTTCTTCTCAGGTATTGGTGCTGGAGCATCGACTGTCGTCGTGCCAATCTACATTTCAGAAGTTGCACCGCCTAAAGAAAGGGGATTGTTTGGATCCATGACACAAATTACCACGAATGTAGGAATCCTACTTACTCAGGTTCTGGGTTATTATTTGAGTAGAGGGTCAAAGTGGAGAATCATACTGGCAGTTGGAGCTGGACTTGGACTGTTACAAGGAGTTGGGCTGTTATTCATCCCGGAAAGCCCGACATGGCTTGCCGCACATAAAGACACACAAACAGCCACGAGAACCCTCCAGCGAATTAGAGGACATGGCTATTCCATTGAGGAAGAGATTCAACACTGGGACATTAAGCCATCCGAAGAGGAAGAAGAGCGTCTTTTACTTGACCCAGACCTGACTAGAAGGGACTCTGTTGCTAGCAAGTCATCCTCACAGAAATCCATTCCTAATGTTGGATTCTTTCATGTCATTAAAGATCCCTTCTATCAACCTGCAGTCATTGCCGTCATTGGTATTATGTTTGCTCAACAACTTTGTGGCATCAACAGTATTATCATGTATTCCGTATCACTCTTGTCTGGCCTTCTCCCCGTCTCTTCATCTATCATTACAATTCTTATTTCGGTAGTTAATCTCGTGGCAACTGTCGCATGTGCTCCATTAGCCGATAAAATTGGTCGAAAAGCATGCCTTCTCCTTTCCATAACTGGTATGGGCACCATGTCTCTTTCATTAGCATTATCCCTTCGTTGGGAAATCAAAATTCTCTCTGCGATTTCAGTCATCCTATTCGTGACATTTTTCGCCACAGGTCTTGGTCCTGTTCCTTTCATGATGGCATCAGAGTTCGTCGGTCCAGAGGCTGTGGGTGCGACGCAAAGTGTAGGTTTGGCAGCCAATTATCTTGCTACTTTTCTAGTAGCCCAATTCTTCCCCATAATCAACTCGAGCATGAACAAAGCTCTAGGGGGTGTGGGATGGGCGTACTTTATATTTGCAGCGCTGGCAGTATTGTGCGGAATATTTGTTAGTTGGAAAGTTCCTGAAACTAGAGGCAAGAAAGATGCAGATGAAGTCTGGGGAAGGCTGAGAAGAGTTGATTGAATTAGAATGACAAGCTCTTAGTGTAGGATACACATTATGATATTAGAATTAGCTCGGCGTTAGGTGTTGATATTTTCTAACATATATTCACAATATCATTATCAAGCGGAAGCTGTATTGTATAGTATGTGTCAGACTTGTAATCACTCATCATTTATCATTTTCTGCTAGAAATTTCAGTTCTTCATCATGACTTGTTTGAAGACACCACCAGGTGGTTTGCTTTCCTATCAATATCCCCAGCCTTAAACCTCTTTTCGATGCTTCACGATTTCTACGTTATTATTTCACCTTGAGCCAAATTTCCATGTGAAACAATCGTCAAAAGACGTTGAGTATATGTAGAGTCAAGCCAAACCAACTTCAATGTGATATCAGAGTCTTATTTGTATGTGTTGAATGTCCGAAGCGGGGAATCCATCTATTCCAAGTCTCGAATGGTATTTTTAAGCATCACGCCTGACAGCCTTCAAGAATATTCCATCCACTCAGGCTAAATGTTATTGAGAACCTGTATATCTTAACGTCTGCAAAGTTTGACATTGACAGTCTCTATTTGAACTGTTCATACCAATTATGCCGTAAGTTTGTTTCAAAACCCGCCAAAAAAACAAACGGTATGTACATAAATCATGCTCGGAGCACAAATTCCCGCCTCGACTTATTGTGACTATCTAGCTCCTTGATGCCTTCGTTACGAGACTGTGATCAAAAGCTACCTTCCTGCCACTTTTCCGCCAAAGTGCCACCTTCACAGCCCTAGAATGAGTAGCGCTCGTGAGATCAATCACCATGTAATTTGTCTTGAGCCCCAGTGTCTTAATCTCAAACGTCAGAAAGACGCAGATCCCGAGATTCAGCACACCCTTTAGTCCAGAGATGGTATAAATTGCCGTCATGGAAACAAGCGAAGATACCCAAATCTAATGCAACGCCTATATATTACTCAGACTGCACGAAAGCAGTCCCACGACCATAGAATTCTGTCTCACAAGTGAATTTCACTGAGCTTCTAGTGGTGTAAATGTGCAGAATTCCCCAAAGAGTCCATAGTACACCGAGTCAATCGACAACGTAGGTTCGCCGTCAACCATCTTCCCAATGTTATAGGCAGTGGGAGTATTGGGACCAATTGGCCAAACCTCGTAGTGATACTATGCGACGGGGTAGCATAATCATTAAGATATTTCATTTCAGGCGGTCTGATAAATGCTTGGAGGTTGAATGAAACGGAAAGTCGCAAGATCATTTAGTGTCGAAGTAAGACTAGGGTTCAAGGAGGGGAAGACATAATGGAAGAGAATGTCATTTGAATGAATGTAGACATAGATAGAGTGTGAAAGTTAATCTGTAAACTTAAATTAGAGAGCTAGATCTGGAGGTTGGACACGAATAGAAATCTCATGCGTAGTTGTTCCCAATATGTATCAGCTGAAAACCTGCTTCGATTGCACAGCAGAATAGGTCTTCGCGGATCTCGAACTTTTTGGGCTATAATTAAAAACCTCTCGGGTTTTCGCATACGCTCCGACTTTCGAGTAGTTTGGATTATGAAAAGATTCTAGGATATACAAAGTTCGAGTCAATGAAATGTCAGAATGGACAAAGTAACTTGAAGGATTAGATACTCAACGTAGAATCAATGAGTAGAGAAGGATGTGTTGCACACGAAAGTAGCGAGAAACACAGTTCTCGGAGGTATAAGGATTACCACATGTCTGTACAACCACATTGTCAGAGTTTCTTCCATAGTCCTTCCAACTGATAATATATACCCAGGTATTGTTGGAAAGCAGGTCGTGAAGAAAGCACTTGCCGATTAGTGGGAACTATTATCTAAAAATTATCGAACCGCTGCTCCATGCCGGATTCAAACGGCCTTCACAAAGATGATGAAGTGATGCTCTTATTTTGACAGGTAATTAAGTCACATCAAAATGAGAAGTTGTCTGTTTCACTAATATATCCAGACACAAAAAGCAATTTTGATTCCGTATGATAGAAGAAAGGCTAGCCCACGCAATGCATTCATATTCATCAATGACTCAATCCACCATAAAACTCCTCTCATCTACTCCTATCTAGGTCCCAACTTTTCCAATACTCTTGTGCCTTGCTCCTCCCATTCTTGCTTTGTAATCCACATGTTCTCTTTATCAGCCATAATATTTGCCAACACTGCACCTCCCAAGAAAACCATATGCCTCCTCCTAGGAGGATCTTCAATTCGGACCTTGAACTTATTTAAGCGTTCAGGATCTCCACCGAGAACTCTTGTTAGCCATAATTGTTTTAATTCTTTCTCGAGTCGTGATGGCAGGCCAGGATACATAGATGAACCACCAGATAGAACGATAGCTTTGAAAAGAGAGGATCGCACATCGACATCTGCAGCTTGAATGGTGTTGAAAAGGAATTCGGCAATACCGGGTTGTTCAACATCGACGAGATGAGGTTGGAAGAGGCACTCAGGAGCTTCGAAACGTTCACTTCCAACCCGGATCACACGCCCATCAGGTAGAGTGTAACTTTCAACCAATACAGTTGTATCTTCACTCAAGCGTTGATCCAACTCAAGATCGTAAGAAACGTAGCAAAGCTTCTCCTTAATTTGTCGAACAGTTTCGAAATCTGCTGTTCTGTTCAAAGCATATCCGCGACGTAATAAGAGAGCAATTAAGTTTCGTGTAACATCTCGACCGGCGACATCAAGACGACGAGTAAGATGGTTGAGAACAACTGATTCGTAAACCGGTACAATGTGCGTAACTCCGTCTCCAGAATCAACCACAACTCCAGAACTGAGACCTATTGACAATCAGTACACATAATGAATGTCCTGCATACTGCACACCGCCCGTCGCGCAATTAAGAGAATGAAAGTACCTTGTGCATATAGAGCCAAAACAGCTTGAATAGCCACGTAAACTCCTCCAAATTGATATCTCTCAAACATGACTTCGCACATTTGTTCTCTGTTCTTTAAGGGGTTCATAGGTGGTTCTGTCAAGAGAATCTTCCGGCCAGTAGGATCGACCTTCATTTTCTCGTAGAACGTATAATCCCAAAGGTGTTGCATATCATCCCATTTCTTGACAATACCATTTTCCATAGGATATGAGACTTGAAGCATTGTCCTCGCTGCGGCAGCTTCATCACCACACATGATGTCCTTGATGACCATGCCATCATCACCCTTTTCTTCGGATCGCAAAATTGGTCGACCGACAATAGAAGGATATTGAAACTCTGGGAAATTCTGAAATTACAAAAAGTTAATTCTGAGGCATTTAGATAGCTTCAATCATTAACAGTCCAAAATGCCACATACCTGAGCTGCATATCCGACTTTCAGGAAACCAGTTCCTCCATCGAGGACTATGCGATTGTTGTCAGTATGGATAACCAAAAGAGGAAAACAACTTCGGTATACCTATTGGTGGTTCTGCCATAATTCCAGACTGTGGCAGATCAAATTGTAGAATCTATGTATGAAATGGTTAGAGTTGTGGTGTAGCTGGTTGGTGATTCTGACGACGCTGCGGTTGAGGTCGGAATGTATGGCCGTAACGAGGCTTAAGCTTCCCCGCCGAACCCGCTTCACTTCACGAAGCTGGTGATTGGAGAAAGTCCATTTTCGAAATGTGAATAAAACATTGTAAGTGAACAATTTCTTGATTTCTTCCTCTGATTCTAATTTATACATAATCTACTCTTGAGCTCATCGAAAAGGCACATAAGGTAGTAGATATTTCACCCAATTCCTACTGTAGGCTGCGCCATAATTATTCGTACAAATAACTCGAGTAATAACCCACTCTTGTCATAAATATGACTACCGATATCAAACCCAAGAAACTTACAGACAGAAAGCTTCTCATCATAAACCCAAACTCTTCGAAGTCTATGACCGAGGGCCTGCAAACTCTACTTTCTACAATAAGTGATTCCTCTCAGGTTCAAATTTCATTTTACACAGCTCAACTGCCAAGTCCTCCGTCCATCAACAACGAGGAGGATGCAATCCTCTCTACCCAAGTTGTTCTTTCGGACCTTACATCGACTCTTGATCAATATGATGCATTTCTTGTAGCCTGTTACAGTGTTCATCCATTGGTTACGGAACTCAAGAAGAGAGTGAGACCGAATGTACACGTGACGGGAATTTTTGAGGCCAGTGTGATGATGTCTTTGGGATTGTTGACGCAGGGCAATGGAAAGAGATTAGGTGACAACGAAGGTGATAGGGAAGGATTTGGGATTGTGAGTACGGGAAAATACTGGGAAGAAGTGTTGGGGGCAGGTGTGAGAGATTTCTTGGGAACTAAAATGGGTGAAAATTGTGAAAGATTCAAAGGAGTAGAGACTACAGGTCTCACTGCTGGCGAGCTTCATAGTGTCGATAGTGAGATTGTCAGCACCAAAATGAAGGAAGCGGTGAAAAGACTGGTTGGAAAAAGAGATTGTTCTATTGTTTGCCTAGGGTGTGCAGGAATGGCAGGAATGGACGATATGGTCCGAGAAGCACTCGTGGAAGAATTAGGATCAGAGGATGCCAACCGAGTATATATTGTCGACGGCGTCAAAGCTGGTGTTGTATACCTGGAGGCAAATTTGAAGGCATTGCCTAATGGAAGTGGCCAACGGACAGTGACTCCCCAAAACAGATAGCTTCGACACCGCACTCTTGTAATTGACTTAACCTGGCAGCAAATTAATCATTCCCAAAAATTTGATGTGACTTACTTCAGACTGTGAGACTGGCGAGAAGAAAGAAATGCAGTAAATCCATACTGGCTTCAGTACAGTAATCACGGTGGAATAATGAGATCACGAAGGTGTATGGTAAATCTCATAGAACCCGATCAAATGATCAAGCTTTTGGATGAGACGGCCCTGAGCCAGCCGTCATTTCCTCGAACTAGCTTTGGTGAGTATGTTTTCTCCAAAGGCGTAGATACTCCTGTGGGTCGTGGGCCTGCATGGGATGTCTAACCAGATATCATGGCGATTTACCTGCTATTTATGATATGTCATGCTGACTCACTAGCAGGATGAATAGTAGGTATGCTCGAGAGAGAGGGAAGTAGATCCATGAAGGGACCAATCAGTAGATAGGTTCGCGCAAAGTAAATGGTGATCCAGATTCCCTCGTCTTGTGCTATATAACCTGGGATGCATTACTGGAAAGAAATTGACATGTATATGATATACCAAGACTACTTTTTGTGATTAAATGTCAACGTGCCTGTTTATAATCTTATGGCCGGCGCTCAGAATCATATCATCACATCCATTATAGACATCATGAGACAAACATCAATATGTACATACATACATATATAATGCCATACTTGTATTCATACGTATCCACGAATACTACGAGTCCATGTGAATCTGACCTCCAGGTGATGATGGAGTCGACTCCTAGATAGTCAGTTCATGAACGCTTCAGATAGGGTTTCCATGATCTGCAAGTAAAGCCTCGTGCCTATGGCAAGTATCAATACACTTCAGCTCAAAGCGCAGAGCTGTAACATAGTCCTAAGAAAAGTGTAACACCCTGAATGTCAATCTGAAGAACCCAGGAAGAACCCACCGAGGCGCCGATTTGAAAGTGCTTGAATTACAAGCCAAACCCCCATGTATATCAGGACCTCCAAAAGACACACTTATAGCCATGCAATACATTTCTCCAGAATCTGTGGAGTAAATAGAATCCTTTTTCACCATGCTTGGTCCATACCGATATCATGCAAACTTGTATTCCATTCCATGCCGTATGTACACATCCATTGATTCATGATCGTCCCTCC
Organism: Botryotinia convoluta; assembly: GCA_004786275.1. Lineage (NCBI taxonomy): Eukaryota > Fungi > Ascomycota > Leotiomycetes > Helotiales > Sclerotiniaceae > Botryotinia > Botryotinia convoluta. The sequence goes on along the minus strand of PQXN01000208.1, from coordinate 9,892 downwards.
CATATCAATTGCTTCTTGCACCATCCTTAGCCTCCCTCAATTCGTCCATCTTTGCAACTCTCTTTTTAAATTCATCGTATTGGCATTTTTCATAGGAATGTCTCTCTCGCTGTTTCATGAAATTCCGAATGTCAGCCTTGTTTTTGATACCCCAGTACTTCTATAATGAGACCCGCAAACCCACCTCACACTTCCATGGAAGATAATACTCCTCCTGCCGACAACGATTGAGAGGAATCAATAGACCGGCGCATCCATCACGATATGCGATAGGTAATCGGGCTTCGCTCATTTGTTCTCGGGTTGCGCCTGAACCGGGTGTTAGCTTCCATCTTTAACAAAGTAGGATCTAGAGGGGCAAGGAACCATACTTGTAGATGGAGTACCAGAAAGTCCAATGGCGGACTTTACAGCTTCAGTTACTGTCATGATTGCGTTCAGATATGTAGTGATGAGGATTTTGGATGCTTGGGTATTGAGGGGGGTTTGGAAGTAAGGTCAACAGAACTCACGCTAATAATTTCAGCTTAGTAAGCCATCCATCCACATTGATTTTGTTTCCCTTCAATTTATTCAAGAAGTGCATCAATCATATCATTGAGGTTTCATCAAGCATGCATTCATGATTCAATCTATTTCTTTCAGATTTATCTTCCGGAGAAGTCTTGGGAATAGACTTTTGAAAGGTTATGGATGATGAGGACTTGCGTCACATTTTATCCCCATATGAAATCCACATCTGGCTTACTGATTTCTAGATTCCTAGATTGTTCTTGATTTTTCAAGCCGTTGAGTTGTGAAGTTTTTTCAAATACGGAGTTACAACAGTAATTTGTTCTTCGAATGGTGACATTATCATGGTAGATTGAAGTCATCTTCGTGTTTAAGAGTATACCCTAAATCCTCATCAAGTATTGTAACCCCTCATCATCACAATTTGTCTCAAGTGCTGGGTGATTCCAAGTTCAACAGTCCGCATTTTTCATTAAAGGAACTAGTCGATCAAGTGTACCAAGTCGGTTCAGGAATCTCTCCCAACAATGCCCACCTTCCAAGTTCTCTTTTCTTATAAGCAACAGGGTCATGAAGACTATGCGTCCTAATATCACGCCAAAATCGATCCAGTCCAACATTCTTACTAGTCGCTCTTGCTCCAGTCATTTCAAATACTCCACTTGTCACATTTAATCCAACGTCAGTAGCTACAATTTTGACAGCTGCAACAGCTTCTGCCAATTCACCACGTTCTCGTGCAGAAACTGATCGTTCGTCTTGATGTTTCGCATATATGTCTGCCAACTTCTTACCCACAGAATCCGCTAAAGCTACAACTGCCGATAGATGTGCGTGGAATGTGCCATATCGCTCAAGAATGTACCACTCCTCTGTTGGACTGTCTTTGTTATCTCCGCCAAAAGGCCACGCGCGCGTATAAGTCGTTGTATACTTGGCTGCTGATTCGATAGCTCCAAGAGAGATTCCGATATAAAAGTTTGCGAAAACTAATTGAATAGTAGGAAGTAGTAGGGTTGCAAAAGGGACAGTAAGGATTTGAGGTAGTGGTTCCTTGGTTTGGGCATTCCAACCTAATGCATCTTCCCAGGGAACCCTAACATTTTCAATCTTGACGCTACCGGACTCGGTGAGTCTTAATCCAATGTTATTCCAATTGTGCTATTAAGGTAGTAATGTCAGCTGCTAAAGCAAAACTTTCATCGACATTCTCACTTACGGCAAATTGAATTCCAGGTTGTCTAGTCGGCACCGCAGCAAAGATATGCTTCCCAGTTCCCTCCAACACACCTTCAAGAATTGTTATGTCAGATACAACTCCACCAGTGTTGAAGTGCTTTTGTCCATTGAACACAATGTGACCACCATCTGATTTGATACTCAAATCTGAATCTCTTGGGTTAACGGCAGCTGTTTGATAGTGTCAGTGTATTCCTTGAAATTTGATATGACTTTAATTACCTCCCATGAAATAATTATTTTCAATTATCTCCTTTTGTAATCGATCTTTCTGCTCATCTGTTCCCACAACATTTGCTGTTGTCGACCAAAGCAAGTGATATCCAAGTAGCATACCCAAAGATCCATCACCTTTAGCAACTTCTCTGATTACTTTGTATCCGATATCCCATGATTGACCACCGCCACCATATTTTTTTGGACCCAATACTTTCAACAGTCCTGACGATTTTAATAATGACACTTCATCGCGAGGAGATTTATTGTCAATATCTCTCTTTGCAGCGTCTTTTGAAAAGATTTGGAAAATCTCTGATGCTCGTGAAAGCCATTCTTCTTCATTTTGAGGTAGGGCAGATTGAAATTTTTGATGATATTCTGAATAGAGATTAACCTCAGAACTTGATGTACTTGGGGCGGCCATTTTTCTCAGGAAAAAAAATGTATTCAAGGAATGGATGATTCACGAACAGATACAGCGGAAGAAGTGATTGAGGGGTGCGGGGTATTTCAATCAATCTCATTTTCAGCTCTCGAGTTGATTTTAGTTTAGCCCTTTTGAATGTTGTACATGTAATTACGCATACATAACTCGGATGTCGTGATAATCTTCTATAATGCAGATCACTGGATAATCTGCATCCCGCGTTATTTTTGGACGTGGTTCGATTGATGGGGTTGATTTACTCAGGCACGAAAGCAATTTCCCCACAGTAGAAATGTTACGCCATGAAGCTATTGAGATGTCGTGATACTTGTGCAATATTTCAAATTAAATATTACGAAAGATGAGAAACTAAGTTTTCGAGTTTCGACTTGAATCTTCATGCCCGTGCAATAGTTTATGCCAGTATTATCTGTCCTGCATGAGTAGATGTGCTCATTCTATGAGGATCTCATTGCAAAATCTGCCAAGTTACACTAGTCATGCTAGTTCGGAAGCTCCCTTGTAGTACGTCTACAATTCCACCCTAAATGATAAAAGCACTACCCTTCAACATTCAAATGTATTCTGATGAAGATGGACATGTCTCTTTTCAGTTTCAGCACATCAATGAGCTGTGGATAATCAAACTACTCGCCGTGGTTTACTGCAGTCATACTTGTGCTTAATACCGTATCTTTAGCATGAGGTTGAATCAGTACCTAACTCCAAGACAACGGATATTTGTTATACTTCCATTCCTGACTTGGTCTCGATGAGCCATCCTGTAGGCTCTTGCGCGGTATAACCTACAGCCGTCGCTACACTATGAATTCCTTTCTCTGAAGTTGCGAAGTTGCGAGCAGAGAATTTTGCTCTCAAGTCTGGGAATTAGGCACTTCGAAGCAGATGTGGACTTGGGAATGTCACACACCACGCAGAGAACGGTGCGTGTTGGCTCTATGAGTGCGGATGAGTGTTTTACCAGCTCGCTGTTTTGACAGGCGATGCACCTCATCCGAGCTCCGGTGGTCAACATCAAAACTTAAGGTATTCGAGACAGTGAGCTATCTGGCTCTATGTTAACCTGCGCCAATTGCAGGAGTACTTCTCATTTCATTTTTTGGTGGGTCATCACGACCCATTCTTTCTGGGGCATTGAATAGACGCCTGACTCTCTTGTAATGTTGCGTACTCTGAGATACAAACTAGCAAGATGACATCAAGCTTATGGCATCTTATAAACTCATTGCAATTTCATAATTGTATAGTCTAAAGTTATATCGAGCTGGTAGATTGTGATCAAAATTTGGATACATCGCAGGAATCAGTTTCACTCCCATTCATTCCTTAGTGATTTTTCGAGATACGGAAATACTATAGTATTCATAGAAAACAAACTTGAACGGCAACGGCCTCGAGCTTTGTAAGACCTAAACCTTTGGTATGTTACAACCTGAGCTTCCCTGACCTTGTTAACAACAGTTCTGTCCACCGAGTGCCTGTTCTCGGGTCATCCCAGAGTCGTATAACTATCAAGATTCCGGAAGGAACCTCGCATTTTGGACACAATATCTTTGAATATCTACCGGAAGTTGCCCCTGATAAATGATCTGACGCGAGCTCCCCAACTACTGTTCAAACAACTCCTTCCTAGTTTCCCTTTCAACCTTCACACTCTCTTCTTTTGTCCTCTCATGAGTGCATCATATTCGATACACATGGCGAGGGCACGCACTTATGTTTTGATTCAGGATTGTGTTAGCAATTTCACCAATCTTAAGCCCGTCACACCCCGGGGCTTCCTAAAGGATGAGATCAACATTTCTCCACCCTAAGGAGCCCCCTCAATGTAGAATGTCATCTGCTCTAAGCTTTGCCTCTTAATCCTCGCCTACTGTTCAATAACACAATTGATTAAAGTCTTATGGAATAGTTGAGCAAGTGTAGAATGGTTGCAATATTCTACGATAGAGCCCAATTCGGCACATGTATATACATAAAGAGTTGTAACTTTCAATTTCTAGCTCTATATATCTTAAGAAAGGATAGAGTAAGCCTACCTCCGAGTATCAAGCACCGATTGATCATACAGATGAAATACTACTGTTTACTTGCGCCAATCAAACTTCATCTCATTGCAGTACTCTAAACATTATTATCCATTCGAGCTGTCGGATGTGAGGCCAATGTATATGAATAGCAATACCAATGAGGTTTCTACCTGGAATACCTCAATTTCCCTCATTTCTTTGTTTGCTATAGATAGAGAACCAAAAGTCTTAAAGCAAGCTGAGGCAGGGAGATCAATGGATACAACAATAAAGCAATCATTGATTACATTACTTGAATCCTCCCATGACCAAAACCTCTACTCGGCAACCTATCAATATGCAACCCCTCAAAACTTGCTATGCGACTTACGAACTCATTCATACTGTGCTAGATCACATCGCAATATGGAGCGGAACATCTCTGTCCGAAATGGGAGAATAGTATCATAAACACGGCATGATTGATAGCATAAACCACATAATTCAACACCAAGATCAACTAATTATATATCATGGCCGCAAAAAAGCTGCAACAAGACTCCTTTAATGCCATCCCGCTATCTCTGTCGAAGCTGCCAGTATCTTTTATTGTAGGAACGATTTTTGGTTTACTGGAGAATTCCGATGGATTATATTCATGGAATGGCTAAATTGGATTGGTAGTTGCAATCAATTAGCCCTTCCTAGATTAAGCATTTGCTTGAGAAAACCATGGTATCCCTGGCAGCCTTCTGATGGAACTTGAACTCAGATTGACAGAACTTGGTTACATGGGTTGATGTTCCAGGAAGCTGGTCCTGTGCTCCAGATATCGAATTCGAATTAGAAAGTATATCCTCGCCATCGTTTCCTCTACCCACCTCCAGGCAGGGAGCTAGGTGATGACGCCGACGATAATCCTGCTCGCGATTTTGAAGGATTCGTTGATAATATCAGAACCCATGCTGAAGAAGGTTCGAGGCTTCTTGTCAGTTCCAGTATTGCTCGGACGATCACGATGATTATTCTTCCTGCTTTATCTTGCTTAGATTGCCCCCAGACGAACCGATTTTAAGACTCTGAATATTCTGATAATTATGGGCTTAATATGGATCTTCCAAACGTGTTGAAAATGTGTCGTGAAGTTTACTCTACAGATAAGAATAAGCCTATTGAGGTGATGTGGAAAGAGTTGATGAGCAGGAGATTACTCAAGTGTAACCGAAATACATTTCAAACCAAGGGATGGTGCGTTATCGCTAAGACTGACATGGGCTAGGTCGGACGTCTCGACGATCAGCTTCCCATTGCGATAAAATGGGTAGCAATCCAAGGATTGATCCGGCCTGGTGCCGCGTGCTGGGAGTACTACAATGTATACATCTGATTATCCATTATGTGACGTAAATCCGAGTTGTTGGATATACTCCAGATTTGTTAGCTAAATTCAGATTTCGGGTTAAGACATTCTTTCTAGGAGTCTGATTCCTCGAATCTCTATAGACATACTTATTATACTTACGAATATCATCCCGTATCAAAGACGCCCTATCGTCATTTATATCTCGGATGAATTGTTAAATCAATTTTCATGTACCAAAAATTAGCTGGAAGTGGTCTTTTGTCATGACTATAGCTTCAATTCGTGAGAAGAGTGAACGACTCTCGTGTTGAGAAAGTGATGGAAATTCTCTCAAGTCATCTCATTCCAAGATGGAATAAAATGAGCAACGAACAGATCAAACCACGAACTTACACTTTCTTTTCCTCATTTTCATTTCATAATTATTGCGCTTCACATCTGAAATCCTTTAAGGAGTTCAAGTTCATCTATTTACTACTTGACTTAAGCCATCAAGCAGGAGGCGTCGCCGCCAAAAAATGCCTAGGCGTGTGCTACTCAAGTTAATATATCACCCATAACACATCTCGGTAGCCCCACGAAACCAACTGGCTATTCTGAATTTTGCGACGAAGCCGACCTGATCTTTCCACACCAATTATAACATATATATCAACCTATAGGATATCACTCACGGCCCCACAAAATTTTAAGCCTTTGTTTCAACTCATCATCCAATAATAGCTGTGGGTGGGGTAACCTAGAAAACAGCATCCTTCCCCGCATTGTTTAAGCCATTTACATCATATCATGCACAACGCTGTAAGAAATTATAAAAGATGACTCTTTTATCGAGCATTCCTCTTTCATGATTATCTACATTGATCTCAAGACAGAATTATTCATTTTCATATATTCCAAAATATAGAACAAAATGAAGGCGTCAGAGCGAGCAATATGCAAAGTTCGATTACCAGTCTATGAAAAGAATTGCGAAGAGCTCGATCCCAGCCGTCAATCCAACTTGAAGTTAAAATGGGCACATTCGATACATAAGCTATTCTTCACAGATGAACAAACTAGCGGTCGTCATAATGTCCGCAATTTTGATTTCCAATTAAATGTCGACGGGTCTGTGGAGAATTATTTCCAGAACCAACCAGCTTCATTGATGACAACGACGCAGTACCCAACACGCTACCAGCTTCCGGAAGCTATTTCAGACAGACTTAATACCACCGAAGAAAAAGTCGCGCGTGCAGAACTCTTTGCATTAGGCAGTATTTTGTACGAAATTACCTTGGGTCACCAGCTTTTCCATGAAATAGATGAAGGTGTAGATAACGGGAGGGAAATCCAGAGGCTCATTGCTATTGGAAGCTTTCCCGAAGATCTTTGGAATCTACCAATCACTCCAAAGATTTTAGGATGCTTATGTCCAGGGTTCATACAAGAAATGTTAAGTCTACGCAAGAAAGGTTCGTTGCTCATTTTTATTCGTGTTGTTTGCCTACATAGTGTTGTCCTCGCTCCTCTTTGATCTCTTAGACAACCTTTGTGTCCATTTTATACGATATACTAGTCTAACCTTTATTTCTGTTATTTCCCAAGTAGGGATCGGAAGCTATATTAAAAATCATCCTTACCGATTTGGGTTCCAAGTTCTAGGTGGGGCTGTTACCATTGCGTCTGTCGTCGCAGTACCAGTCCTTGGAGCAGTTGGATTTTCAGCTGCAGGCCCTATTGCTGGCTCCACAGCAGCAGCCTGGCAATCTAGTATAGGCCTTGTCGAAGCAGGCAGTATTTTTGCGTGGTGTCAAAGTGCCGCCATGGGAGGCGCTGCTGTAGGTGGAATCATTGGTGCTGGTGTGGGTGGAGCAGGAATTTTGGCTGGCGCTTCTAGCCTGGGTGCACTAGATGGAGCAGATTTCGATAATCTTGAATTGAAAAGGAGGTTTCTGGCAGCTTGGAATCATGAAATGAGAGCAGAGTAGAAGAAGAAGCATGTAGGATGGCTCTAGTGTGAAACAAACGAGGGTGAAGGGAGTCAAAGTTAAGCTTGAACTGAGAATAATGTCGTTTTTGATGAGACTATATCAAGAGAATGGTTAGGCTTTCAGATCTAAGTATCTTGTATCTCGAACAATACAATCTGCTGCACTTTTTTATTCCCCAATCTTTCTGTTTAATATGATGTTTGATGATCAAGTCCAGTGCGTAGGCGCACCTTCTCAACTAAAGTCCGCACCATAAGAATTACATGCGTTGAAGTCTTGTACTAGATACGGCTAATTAGTTTAACACTAATTCAATATCGTCCACAGGAACTCTTTACATGCAAGGGTCAACGCTCTCCGACGCTACCTCAACTGTTATATGTGTACTATTAAATCTGTGTCTCGTCCTGTATTTCGGATTTGCAATTACTTTAACCCGGGACCTTCAAAACCCCTCATCTTGATAACCTATTGTTCAGATGTTGAATCAAAATCCTATTTCGTCACTTCGCCACCAGCAGTGCTCTTACATTACATCTTGTCATCACAAGACTTGGCAGGACATATTGCTGAACGTTGTTGACGGGAATTTGAAGGACATCTCATTAGTTTGATAATCAAATCTAATTCAACATCTAAAATGAAGCCAATATTCAGATGGAGTTCATGATTCAAAGCTTTTCGTCGTTGAAATGCAGTCCAGACTGTTGGAGACCGTTGAACTAGCAAGCCACAAGCTCCTCGAACCAATGAATGACATAGACGGTCATCTCTGTCAAGAGGAATTAGTGCTCAATCAAATAGCCTAGATATCATTGAAAGAAGTACCTCATCTCGAATCTGATTATTGATTCATTGCACTGCATTCGTGGCCAAGCATGATCCGGGTCCTTCAAGTCTTTACGTACTCAAGAGTCGATGCAATCACATCAGTATTACATATAAAAGGGACCTGAGCAGATAGCGGAGCTACCTGGGAACTATCAAAGTACCTACTATATGTCATCTTTATTTATCAATTCCATTGGAAGTCATTCTTAGTTGGAGATAATCTTCAAATTCAGGAAGTCGGTCTCGTATCGAAAGCAACCAAGACACATCCTCAAATTATCGCAATGGAGAAACACTGTCATCTCATTTGCTGACCTAGAGCTAATTGAAATCCATTTGCTATTGGCTCTTCAGCCTCGACTTTCATGGTGTTTCATCCCAAATCCGCGATGAGTGCAACTCACGACTGTCTCACACCTGTTGACATTGGTACATCACCAAGGAATTATCCCGTCAACAACCATTATCCCACATTGCTGAGACTTGATGATAGTTAAAGTTGATGCCTAATTTTATTCCTGCGCTTTGTATTCAATCTAGTCCATCTCAATTTTGCGGTAATTTGAGTTCAAGATTTCCCATATAAACTGGAACAAGAATTACCGCCGGCAGAATATTTTATCTCATCGTCTGAGTACCTATGAATCACTAAAGTTGATGTCCGCCATCCATTCCTGGCACCAATTTGATGCGCAAATCCTTTCTTCGAGCGGTAATCCGAACATTTGGTTTCTCATACAAATTCCTCATACAAACACAGACTACGGATTATTTCCACAAGAAACGATTATCGCATCATCCAAGGACTTGGGAATGATTGAAATAAGTATCCTCTATCATAGTTCAGCGTTAGTTCATGCAATCTGTTATTCCCCATGCGGTAATTGGAAGTCTATTTTGGCCAACGTCAAACTTTCATCAATTACCGACAGCCATGAGCAATATTTCATCAATCAAATCTGTAGAAACTATCAAGCTTGATTCTCTCTTTAATATCCAGGTCTCGGTTCATTACAATAATACTTTCCTCGCGCGGAGATTACAAGTCAATTTTGGCCTACACCAACCTTTAATCGATTACCGTCAGACACAGGCGATTTTACATCAACTGAATACCTGGAGATAATCGAATTTAGTACTCTCTATCTAATTCATGCATTTTTGTAACGCATTAATGCTTGTCCTAGGCGGTAATTGTGAAACTCTATAATAAGTATACTAAATCACTTACTAATATCTTATTAATAAAGCTATATATCAATTAATAATATATGTATAATATGATTTCATATTA
>PQXN01000207.1:0-67705 GCA_004786275.1 Botryotinia convoluta | reverse complement strand
TGTCCCCCGGTATACTGCAGCTGAATCACTGAGGCCTATAATACCATTATAGCCTATAAGTCAGTGATTCTACAGCCTGTTACTAATCCGTTGTAACAGAGTAATGCTTTTTCTATTGATTGAAATACATTCTATAAAAGAGATCTAAATTCGAAATCTAGATTGCTTTTTTTGAATAAATCTTTAATCAGTATTTCCTATTACTAATCTATTAAAACTCTAACCCTTTATTATACCTTCTTTATCTATATTCCATTTATTGACTAATTTAATAACCTTAATTTTAGAGATTATGAGGTTCCGGAATCACTTCTTAATAATATCAGATATAACATTTGAAACTTATGCAAAATCGATTTGATATTGCTTTTTAATTCTAATATTAGAATGTTTTCAAAAAAAGCTATATATTTATTTCTTTCTAAATAAGGGATCCTTTTTTTGTATAATAAAAAGGTACTCTATTATCTCTCTGATTTGATGATATATAGGGCTAATATTAAAAGCTTCCTATACTAATATCTATTTTGCTAATCGATTCTTCTGAATCGGAAATAACTTTTGAAATATTTGAATACCTTTTTGATACAAAACTCCACTATATATTCGATCGTAAAATATAATATATAGAACACTATAATCCAAGCTAGTTCTTCATATGCTTGCTCTATTTATAATTGCTCTAAAAGCCTTTGCAATATCATCTTCGATATATTTATTCTTCATATCATAATTATAATAATATCAAAATTCCAAATCAATTAATTAAAGCATTATTGAGTTATTCAAATTGTAAATTTTATAATTACTCAAAACAGTATAGTTTTTGAGGTGGTCGAAAAGAGGGGGTGGTTGGAAAGTGGGGTGGTTGACTTATACTCAAATCGAAAGTCTGATATCCTGCACCTCTTGTTCAAGGAAGTTCTACTGATCTGAACGCTTACTATTTTAACAAATTCGGTATTATGAGGCATATTGAGAAGATTAATTTTTTGGGAAAATACTATGCAATAGGAGATGAACAAGCAGGCTGCGAGTCCTAGTTGTTCTTGAACATGAGGAGTAAATATGGGGAAAAAAGGGCTCGAAGCCTATTGAAAAAGAGGTAAACTTGATTATCATTCCTAAGGAATTGAAGCTAGGTAAGATTCTAGAACTGCCGAGGTCGTCTGTCTCGATGCTAATACCATACTTAGTATCCACTTGGCATCTGATATATACGAGCCAATCAAAACACTACCGTAATTAGAGGGGCCTGTGACAAGCAGGCTTCCCCACAATTTTGTTTCAACGTTGTGTCCTATAGTACCTATATCACAAAAAGCATTAATGGGAGCAATTAATAAAATACGACTTTACTAGTTGCTCGGAAAAGCCAATAAGATATAGACAAGTCTATCCAAACACTACCATAACTAAACGACTTGTAATGATTGGGCTTTCTCATAATTTCATTTCAATGTTATGTCCTGTAGTAGGTATATTGCAGAGAGAATCAATTGTAAACGATTAGTATGATATACCCTTGCTAGCTGTTTCGTTAGCATTTTGGATCGATGGACTTGGCGATGTCACCAGCCAGGGAGTGATATGATATAAAGAGAGCAGGATCGCGAGGTTCTTGTGTTCGATATCCTCTCAATCATCTCAATAACTTTACTCCTCTCCCAACTCTAAGTATCCTGTGATATATCTCCATCATGATTCGCATATCTACTTTGTTCTTCGCCTTGCTACTAGACGTGGCAGTACTACCACAAGCATTCGCCGCTACATGTGACCTCCCATCTACATATAGCTGGACGTCCACTTCTGCATTGGCGACACCAAAGTCAGGATGGGCCTCACTGAAGGACTTCACCCACGTTGTCTACAAGGGCCAACACCTTGTCTATGCTACAGACCACGACACAGGAACCGCCTATGGCTCAATGAACTTCGGGCTCTTCACAAACTGGTCTGACATGGCCTCAGCCAGCCAAAACGCAATGTCTTCAGCCGCCATTGCCCCTACACTCTTCTACTTCGCTCCAAAGAGTATCTGGATCATGGCCCATCAATGGGGCCCAACCACATTCTCTTACAAGACATCAAGCGACCCAACCAATGCGAACGGCTGGTCATCATCGCAGCCCCTCTTCTCCGGCACGATCTCCGGCACGATCTCCGGCTCTAGTACCGGCCCCATCGACCAAACCGTCATCGGCGACAGCAAAAACATGTATCTCTTCTTCGCAGGAGACAACGGCAAAATCTACAGATCCAGCATGCCAATCGGCAATTTCCCCGGGAACTTCGGCACAGCATCAACCGTAGTCCTTAGCGACACAACCAACAATATCTTCGAAGCAGTTCAGGTCTACACCGTAGCAGGTCAAAACAAGTACCTCATGATCGTCGAAGCAATTGGATCACAGGGGCGATACTTCCGCTCATTCACCGCTACAAGTCTAAGCGGTACATGGACTCCACAGGCTGCGACTGAAGCGGCGCCGTTCGCTGGAAAGGCGAATAGTGGTGCCACTTGGACTAGCGATATCAGTCATGGCGATTTGATTCGCAGCAATCCGGATCAGACGATGACGATTGATCCATGTAATTTACAGTTGCTGTACCAGGGAAGAAGCCCTTCCTCCAACGGCAACTATGATACTCTGCCTTACCGTCCTGGAGTTTTGACTCTCAAGAAGTAGCGTGTGAAGCGTATCGTAGCGCTAGTGGAAGTTTGAATCTGGCGAGTAAGGAGGGAAGGGGGTGAGGGGGTGGTGTTGATAGTCTTAGTCGGAAAAGACTCGAAAATTTGCCTTTCTATTATTGATTGTATATATTGGAACACGTACATATTTTGTCTCCAAATCTTATATTTGCTATATTGTCTTTGATTTGCCCGTTTCAAGATGCACCCATTTGCCATAGAACGTCATCGATAGAAAGAGAGCATGTCGCTATTGCATTTCTGATACACAAATATGTAGACAACGAGGCGAAGCAATGTGACCTGTGTGTGGTGTTAAAATTTTGATATTTGGATGGTTCTCGTGTCCACTACATAGCCTGAATAATTTCTATCCAAATCCATTCCAATACCATCCAGCACCGCGGTGCACCAAATCTGTTACCAATAAACCAATTGCGCCTAGACTTTCGATATCTATTACAAAACCATACAATCTGCTGCGGATCGATCGTTATACTGGTAGGTAGCGGTAGTAAGGTGGACGATAGAGGTCGCGGATGATTGGCAGTGGTAGTGGAGCCAGTCAAAATAAACCTTTAAGCTTATACATAAACATGGCGGAATGAATCAATCTCCATGCGACTTTGTGGATACTCTGATGGCTTATCAATGCTTTCTAAAGTTGGTCTTGTTGTTTCGGTCCGGTTGGTATCTTTATGAGTGGAAATTTGAGTCTCCACTATCTGTGCACCATTAAGAATTTTCTGTCGTTTCAGAACTCCGCCACGCTCTTCATGAACTTGATGAACTTGATGAACTTCATGAATCATAACGTTTGCAGAACCCATAACACATTGACTCCCTTCTCTCCTGCGTCGATGACGTTTCCCTCTCTCTTCTGACTGTAATCTATGTTAGATCTATGTTAGATAACAGAATCAATGGATTTTTCATACTTTTCCGAGTATTGCACGACGCTATCTGAGGCGAGTCAGGTGACGAGATCCATAGAATGTTCGGATTGGTTGGATTGGTCGGATTGTCCCATCAAACTTTGATTGAATGTTAACATTACGGCACTTAATCGGTACTGACAGTTTTGGTGGGCACAGACAAGCAGATCCTTGCGTGCGTCAATGTCCTTTCGGTATTATTATTTTTTGACGAGGCTTTGCCGACGTCACAATCAAGCGATTGAAGTTCGAACCAAAAGATTTTGTGGACCATCACTCTTAATTCTTCAAACTCAACGCAAGAACCATAAGTTTGACACGTGGAGTGGCATCTCGGTATCCCCCTTTGCTTTGTCAAATACGAAAATTGCTTTGTCAAAGTTGCGAAGAAGAACTTACCGATGCTATATAATCCTTAAAATTGAGTTTATATGCTCCACTGAATGCCCGAGTCGGCGGCAGAGATGGTTCTAGATAGACCCAGGGCCAATGGACAGTATGTGGGACAATGTTCATATAAGTTCACCTACGACTTCATCCAATTCTCTGTTCTACTCACCACTACATTCTTTCGTTCTTTCACCCCCTCATCTCATTATCAATCCAAACGATCATGTATCGTGTACTCTCTACGCTTGCTCTAGCCTCTTTGGCTGCAGCTAGCACCGACTCTACCTTAACCTATGATTATATTATTATTGGTGCTGGAACCAGTGGTCTAGTCATCGCAAACCGTTTATCCGAGTTGAATGTCACTGTGGCTGTCATTGAGGCAGGTGATTCGGGTTACAACAATCCCAATGTGACAAACCCATCCGGTTATGGCTTAGCTTTTGGAACAGATATCGATTGGGCGTATCAGTCGACCAACCAAAAGTATGCAGGAAACATGAGTCAAGTCTTACGAGCTGGCAAAGTCATCGGAGGGACTAGTACTATCAATGGTATGCTTCCTCATTAAATTATTCATGACATTTCTAATATAATCAGGAATGGCATACACACGAGCCGAAGATGTTCAAATTGATGCTTGGGCGGCCATTGGAAATGATGGATGGAACTGGACAACTCTTTTCCCATACTACAAAAAGTCTCAGGCACTCGAAATCCCTACCACTGCTCAAGTTGAAGCTGGTGCAACATATGACCCCTCAGCGAATGGATTTGGTGGACCACTGAAGGTTGGCTGGCTCAATAGCTTGGAAGATACTAGTAACTTCCACACAACCTTGAATGATACATTTGCAGCTCTTGGCGTTCCTTCAAATGATGATGTCAATACTGGTAGAATGGTTGGTTACAGTCGATACCCAGCTACTTACGACAGAACATTGAACATTCGTCATGACGCTGGACGAGCATATTATTATCCAATTGCCAGCCGCACCAATCTTCATCTTTACCCAAATACTATGGCTCAACGACTCACATGGGAATCCGACACTGATACCCCTACCGCAAATGGAATCGAAGTTCTTCCCAACAACTCAAGCATTCCATACACTATTCGTGCAAACTCCGAAGTCATTCTTTCAGCTGGAGCTCTAGCATCTCCTCTTCTTCTCGAACTTTCCGGTATTGGAAACCCTTCCATCTTGAGCAAACACAATATCTCAGTTGTGGTTGATCTTCCAACTGTCGGAGAAAATCTTCAAGATCAGACAAATACTGGCCTTGCATACAACAGTTCAGGCAATACCTCTTTCTCCGGAGCCGGAGCCTTGGTAGCTTATCCTTCCGCAGCCCAAGTATTTGGTTCTGAAATTCAAAATATCTCCGCTCATGTTCTTCAATCTCTTCCTTCGTATGCTGCTCAAGTATCAGCTGCATCAGGTAACATCACTAAAGCTGCAGATTTGTTGAAATTGTTCAAAATTCAACATGATCTAATTTTCTCAACTACTCACCCAGTGCCAATGGCTGAAATACTCATCTCACCATCCGCAACAGCTTTCAGTTCGGAATATTGGGCCTTGTTACCATTTGCAAGGGGAAGTATTCACATCACATCTTCCGTAGCTGGCACACCCGCAGCTATCAATCCAAATTATTACATGTTTGATTGGGATGTCACATCACAAATCGCTACGGCCAAGTTTATTCGCTCCATTTATGCGACTTCTCCATTGTCCTCTTTTGTCGGATCAGAGACCAAGCCTGGATTGAACACAGTATCAGCCAATGCCACGGAGGCGGAATGGTTTGATTGGGTTAAAACTGTTTATCGTTCAAACTTTCATCCAGTATCAACGGCTGCAATGATGCCAAGAGAGATTGGTGGAGTGGTAGACTCAAAGTTGAAGGTATATGGAACGGCAAATGTGAGAGTTGTGGATGCTAGTATATTACCTATGCAGGTCTCTGGACATTTGGTTAGTACTTTGTATGCTGTGGCGGAGAGAGCAGCAGATTTGATCAAGGAAAACATGTAGAAGTCTCGCAGTTAAAAGCAGAATAATGCCCGGTATGATGTTCCTAGCATTGAGTATCGTCGCCATAACATTCAAAGATTTCAGTGTATATAATTCTGCAATTTAACTTTTTATTCTCATGCTCACATCACCTAGTCACCTCCGTGATCATATGCTCCACAGATTTTATTTCGGCGGAAGAAGGGGTTGCGAATATAAGAGTTTGTGTGATACTAAACCAAGTGATATTTCTCTTAGGCTAGTCGCCCAGCAGCACCCTCCAAGTTCCAGGTTCTAATAGTACATTCCCCTGAGGTTTCAAACCCTGCTATTTGGAAAAATATTTGGAGAGCTGTGGACACGGGATTGTTTGGTATCTTCTACGACATTCGTACAATTGTTACAGTTTCATTGTAGTATCTTAGACTGTACACTTGAGACGATTCTTCCACGAAAACCTCCTTCGGTTAAACTTTAAGAATTTATTATTATTATTAGATTTGTATTAAAATAGTAAGAATTTTTTTAATGCTTGGAAACATCAGATCTTCATTGTCAGCCACATAGCTTCATCGCGAAACACTGTCCAATTGAAAAATTCATTTCATTCTTCTAGAACGTTATGATCTATGTTTTTGTTTTCTTGTTTTGGCTTTCGACCATATACAGCATAGCTATAATATCAGTTTTTATGCATAAAATTGAGGACAATAACTTACAATGGATAGTAGGGATGTTTTCTCCTATTTTTTATTTCCTTTTTTACTTCGCCAAGAAATCTTTTGCTGTCGTCTAGACTCCAGCCAAGTTTATCAAGAGAACGAATACTCATACCTTCTAGTCCAGTCATGAAGTTTTCCTGTTCCATAGCCCCGATCAACTTTAGTCGTGGATCTTTCGGCCATGGATTTGAAGGGATCTTGTATTTCTTTTTTACAACAGCTTCAAACCCAGCTTTGTCGAACCATTTCTTGAATGAAGCCGGATCTTCTAGAGGAGTTCCAAATGCAACTGCTGCGGCTCTAATATGTTTATCATATTCGCGGAATTTACTGTCAGGGTGTAATGTATCATCATCACAGCCTAAAACACCATGAATGGATTGGAACTCTACTCAACCGCCGGGTTTAATGTGACTAAATAGTTAGAATTTGTCTAATGTCCGAGGATGAGACCTACTCATAGCACTGAGAAATCAAATTCGGCCAGTTTCTGACCGAGAAAGGTAAATCTCTAGCGAAAACAAAATCGAAAGTATCCTTCTTCCATGTCCAAGGCTGAGTGATGTCGTCTGCCTGGAATTGGCAATTTGGCGGGGCCCTAAAAACAATGTCAGATCAAAGATATCTGCAAGTTTTGCTCTACCAATTCACGACATTGTAGAGAGGCCTTACCAATGGGTTGTATCGGAGCAATATCTATTCCCACGACCTTATCAACGTCAGATTATCCTCATCATCTTGAATATGATTGGGTACTCGCCTCAGCGGATGGATAAGCATCAGCAAAATCAATACTCCAAACTCCTGGTCGTAGTCAGTCTCGATTTGTTTTGGCCTGATCTTAGAACTGCACAGAAAGCTAACCAGTTCCAGTACCAAGGTCTAGGACCTTTTGGACATCTGTATCAATAGGTGCTAAGAAGCGTTTCTTTTCAAGAAGCATAAAATACTTTGCATGCGCCATATCGATTCGGTCCATCTCTACTTCGTCCATCGGCATTTCATATTCTTTCAAATTTCAGTACTTTAACGACCAGTATATGCATATCAGAGATTAATCTTTACCTTCCTGGCCATATACAGCATATGTTCTTCCATTCTCTTCTACTCCCTTTATGATACTTGAAGTTAGCGACGCGAGAGAGCCCCTTGTATCTTCTCCAACGTCCGCTCCCTGCTGTTGTCATTATCCACAATCATTCCGCTTTCTTCATGAACGAACCTCAATCAATAAAATCATCATCCCTAGGCTCGATGAAGTTTCGTTCAGACATTGATTATCTCAACTGTTGCAATAATCTTCACATCATTTAAAAGCATATTGTGGGTATCTTACAGTATTTATTTCAGAAGTCGCTGGAAGATTTCTCATCACAGTTTGAGCTTCTAAATCTAGAAAGGCTTCCGTTCTTGCTTGTTTTTCAGAACCATGTCATCGTGACGGTAAGTCAGTGATGTCCTTGTGGATTCCTGATGAGTTTTTCGGGACGGCTCAATCTCTCCCTGTCCCCCGAGCTTGTGGTTGGGAAGCGACAAGGTATATTCGGGATATGGATTTGAATTCGGTAGCATATCCGTTCTTAACAAATATTCCACGATCGACCGTCAGCAAGATTGGGTTATCCCCACTTCAAACTGTTAGATCCCCACATCATGTTGCTTTCATGACATGGCGCTTCATAAAGTTCGAAATACACGTCCTCCGTTTTAATTACTCAAGTACATAGCATGATGTTCCTCAAGTCCGTCAACTAATCAGCTTTTTTATGGCTTTGTCAACGACGTTTCAAATTGACATGGATTCTTTTCAAAACTATTCAGAATTATCGCGAACTGCAGATGAAATATCAACCAAAGTCAAGAATTTTGACGGCAATCATCATGCCAGAACTGAACTTCTCAAACAGGTTGACAAACTTCGACTTCTTGAGGAGCCAATTGATGTAGTGATGCGACAATGGGAATTCGTGCGTCTCAGCTCTTAGGACGGGGGGATAGTCAGTTTAATTTACTCATGCTAATATATTATAGACAAATGTCATTGCTGCTCTCAAAAAAACATTTGATACAATCCCTGAAGAAGGATCAATCACGGCAAAGGGCCTTGCTGCAGCAGTCAATGTAGATGAATCTGCCATTGGTTCGTTGTTCCACCAGTAGACACATCCCATGGACTCGGACTGACTCTTCTCAAGCCCGTGCATTAAGAATGTCTGTCATGTTTGGTATCGGAGAAGAGGTAGAGTCGGATATCTTTGCGCACAATAGTAAATCTCTTGCATACCGACCTGGTTTCCAACAAGAATTCTTCAGGCTTATGTAAGTTATCAGAGCCAATGACCTCCTCAATTACCATTACCCCTCTTCCCTACCTGCTCCTTGATTGTATAGAAATTCCTGACGATCTAGTTATGACCATATTCCCGCATATATCAAGCTTCCAGAGTACTTCCGAACCCATTCAAAAGAAGATCTTTACGATCTGACAAAGGGACCATACGCTTATGGCCATGGATTAGAAGGCAAAACTTATTATGAAGCAATTTCTCATACTCCAGAGCGTCTACATATGTTTGATACGACCATGGTATCCATGGAAAGACAATCTCCTATTACTGGCATGTATCCATTTGCTACACTCAAGGATGAAGTTGAAGCGGAAAAAGAGAGAGCATTTGTGGCGGACATCGGAAGTGGAAGAGGCCAAGCTTTAATTGCTATTCGAAAAGAAGCACCTGAAGGTTTTGGTGCAAAGATGATTCTTCAGGATAGATCAGATGTTCTGGAAAGTTTAACTGAGCAAGAAATTCCTAATATTGAGAAAATGGTTTATGATTTTCATACACCCCAACCTATTAAAAGTAAGTTGTTCACTATCTTTAGTTCACGTGCATCATCTTAGGCGAGTTATGTGATCGATTAAAGGAGTGCAGGTGGGGAAAAATAAAGATGCATGTACGGTGGTTGAAAGTCTTAATGATTTGGTGCAGCAACCCAAATGGAAATGGAAATCGAAATCGAAATCTAACACAAAACAGATGCTCATGTGTACTTCAGCCGACGTATCCTCCATGACTTCTACGAACCAGTCTGCATTCAACTTCTCAAATTTATCGCATCAGCTATGGGTCCTACATCCCGCGTTGTGATTGCTGACATGATACGACCAGAGAAGACTGATATTGGTGGTGAAATGATGATTTATTGGATGGACGTTTGTATGATGATGTTAAATGGAAAGGAGGAGAGTGAGAAAGAATCCAGGGAGATTATTGATGCAGCGGGATTGGAGGTTATTAAAATCTGGAGGTATCCAGTTGGAACACAAGCACAGATTAAGTGTCGATTAAAAAGAGTATAAATAATAAAGTATTGGCTATAAAACCGATAAGTATCAACATAGTAATCGGTAGCTCAATCGATAGATTGGGTATCCTGATTTTCTAGACCCCTATGATACTTCAATTTGTATCAAAAATATCACAATGTAATAGTTGAAGAGAAGAAAGAGATATGAATAATGAGAAATTATGTCATACGAGATTAATCGGCTCACTTACAAAACGGTTGAAAAGTATAAAATCCACATAATTTATTCTCAATAGATAGACTTAACTGAAGACCAAGCGACGATCAAAGCAAGAATATTTTTATAGTCATTTAGTCGTATTTTAAGATCTGGAACTCATTTAAAGCAAAACGTATTTTTATTATTTTTATTCTAGAAACGATATTCTAGACTATTTTGTTTTCAACACCTAACTCCTAACCATCTATCCCATAATTGAAAAGATTTTTTTTTAGATTTTGAATTTCTTTTAAGTCTCGTGATAAATAACTAAATGCTCGCTAGTATCTATTCTTACTCATCAAACAAAGTAAAAGAACAAAGCAAAAGAACAAAGAAAAAGATGAAGAAACTCCGGTGGAACTGTACTCTCGAAGACTGACCGTTACGTAAGCATTGTTCGCAAAACTCGACCCATATAGGATCTTGACCATTCCAGGAGGGGGTCGTACGTCCAGATGCACAATCGTTGCATGGAGTTCCGATGAATTGGTGGCTGAATCCGCCGCAGCAGCAACACTTGACTACCTCGTAGTCACAGTAGTTGCATTGTTCTGACATGTCTAAGGATTTGAATTGAAGATTTTGGGTGTTCTGTATCTTTGAATGTTCTGAAGGTCTGAAGATGGTACTGAGAGAATCTTATAATGCGATTTACGGACATAAATACGAATCTGTCCGGTATTGTTCGCTGGTTATTCTCTTATAGTTCCCCTTGAATAATGACCTAGTTTCATGCAGCTGGAGAATTATATACAGACTTGAGTCTTTTCAGGTATTGTTCACATGAGATGAGATCATGATGTTGTTGTCTGGACTTTACAGCAGGTACGATATGGTTTCAAGATAGTTCGTAAATCAGAAACTATCTCACATATTCAGCGTACTCGTGTCTTCAATGAACCGAATGACTCAGGAAATTTCACACGTTTCCAAATGAATGGAAGTGAAGTTTCACCGTTGAATTTAATGCAAGCAATTTTCATAAAGTCGTGAGACTTGAAAACCAGCGATTACAATGTCTCACAGACAGACATACAGAACCAGAAAGTACCCGCTCACGAACGATTTGGAAATCTGTTAAGACCGAATAAGCATCTAAAGAAACAGGGCTGGAGAGAAAAATAGACAGATATCCTAGATCTATACATACTTGCGAAACTGACACATCTAACAGACTAAGGCGCTGCGATCTTAATCATGAGCCCAGCTTCTGTCATTCAGGAATCCAGAGTCATTATCTGAGATTCACTTGATACTTATCTCGCTAGGATTTAGAATGGATCTATTCTTCTTCAGTTGCCACAAAAGAACACCTGGCCAATTGGGCTATAATCTGTCATGTATTCAATTTCTGAACATTTTGATACTCTATTCCCATTTCCCCTGCCTTGCTTAACCCAAAGCTATCAGAGCGAGCGTAGTAACAAAGATAACCAGCATCAGAAGCTCATATCCAGTTCACCCCACTCGCCCTCTAATTCTGTGATACCATAGAATGTAATTTTAGGAATGCTAATTCTTGGATCAGAATCCCTGTCATGGTATAACACACCGTCGCGATCTGTGAAAGCAACATGGAACATGTTTTCGAACTCCTTTCTTTTATCCTCTCAGCGCAAGTAATCCCCAAAGCCATTCTCGCCTTGTCCTGTATCATCTGTTGGGTCTTCTTCCTCGGCATATTTGTGTTTCTCATCTCCATCTCCTGAAAAATCATCATTAGATTCTTCGTCCTCCCCCTCCTCCTCCTCCTCATCGTCATCAGTCTCGAGTGGCTTTCCACGTTGCTTGCGTATTAGTTTTTCGATCCTTAAAGATCTCCTTTCAGTTAGGTATTGCCTCCTAGGTCCGGACTGCACATATTTTCCAGGTCTCAAAGGCCGGAGTTGAAGAGCGGATCTCCTCATACTATATTTGTCCAGATTCTCAGGCTTGGCGCACACAAATATGATCTCCTTCAGGTTAGGAAAGACGCGAGCAATTTCGTAATTTTTGTTACTATCAAAATAACGCCAACTTGAAGGATCGAGAATGGCAACTCGGATACTCTCTTTTTCGATGGTGCTGAGCTCGTAAATCACTTTCTCGAAACCACGTTCGGCAGGACAGCGAATGCCCTCCGATCTTGTCCTGTTGAAATTATAGAAGATTGTCCTCGAGAGACTATTTGATGGTGGTACTGGATCTGACATTATGGAATTGACGATTTGTAAGACCTTATCTAATATTAGTATATTACTACTGCCATTGCATTCTTGGGTATGGATATCTTACGGGAATATATAGTCTATGCAAGGTGACCGGGCCGGAACGCTTTTTCTTGATGGATTTCAGAAGTTGACGTTCTGTTACGCCGGAAAATAAACTGTAATCCGGATGGAGTGAGGAACTGAAGATCATTGCAAAATAGAAGGGAGGGATTTAATTTATGTGTTCGAACCATCTTTGCTTGTCGGGGTCAATTACTAAATTGATTCTAAATTTAAATGCAAACTTTGAATGAGCATCTGAGCACTTTGTACAGAACAGTGAGTACCGGAAATAAGCATCATTCTTCGTATATGGTCCCTTTCAAACAAGCACCCAGCTCAAATGAAGACCGTGACTTAGATATAATATCTTAGTATCTCTTAATATCACTAAATCCAGTGAGCTGATATACTATTGATTATACAAATCCTTGTCCTTGTGATGTAAGGTTTGTAGAAGATGCGGAGTGATTGGAGTGGAAGTCTCTTAATTGAGTGTTTTAAAACCTGATGTCCTTCATACATGCGAATGTGAGGTAGGCCGAAAGATGCGTGCAAAGTATAGTCCCGTAAACGGATAAGGCTCAGAAGATACAGCTGGACATCTCGCAGAATTCACGGGGAACGTTCCAACTTCTTTCGTTTTTTAAAGTCAAAAATGAGCAACTAGCTCGCTCATCACTCGAAACGATGATTCTCGCCATCTAGAACCTCCCAAACAATAGCCTTGTCAGTTACCAATCACCATTCTTGTCTTGCCCAAAGTCAAAAAACGACATCTCAAAGACTACCATGGCATTGCTGTTGAAACTACCAAAATCTCGAATAAAAACAATCTCGAACTCATCACAGCAAAAGCACTTCATAGCTAGAACTTTCAAGCCACTTTTCACGGATAATCAACGCCAGGAATTACAACCATCTCGCAAATTAAGGAAAGTCAAGTCATCTTCATGTCTCAAATTGCGAAAGCATCCAAATGGAGTTTTGAAGGGGCGCTATATAATGGCGGACCTTTAGCTTATCATATGCATCCCATATACGCCGCGATGACCAATTTTTCCCAATTATTCCCAATTACACCTTTATACAATTACCTTTACATCGAATTCGAGCTTCCTGCCTAAAATCCACCTCCAGAATGTAAAACCCCACCCACAACTTTTCCCAGAACTCCCCTAATTCCATTCCTATTCTCTCCTACACATGTAAAAACAACCGCCGCCCCCCAAGCAAAAACTGCCCTCTCAATCCACTGATCTTCCCATCTATACCTCCTCGGCAGAAGTGTAGCTAATGCTCTTGGTGCTACAAATAATCCCATTTCTTCCCTCCTCTTTGCAGTCTCTATAAGTACACTCCATCCACACATCCAACATCCGGTTCCTATACAATATCCCGAATCGATGGCTTGGCAGGCGTGGGGAGATGTACCAAGGATCTGAGGACCGAATTTAGTACGAGTCAGACAGATACCATAGTAGAAAAGTGTTATGAAAGTAGAGAGAAAGGCCGAAGAACGAGCTGATGATTTGAGGGCATGAGTAAGAGCTTTTTTCGAAACTTTTGGGTTACGGAAAAGAAGTGCCAAGTTTAGTGGCAGATACATTGAAGCAGACCAAATAAAAGATTTATAAAATCTAGACACCGCATGGAATTCACAGCTTGGACCAGCACCCATGTGGACTAATTCACATGGAAATGGGATGGATTTTGTAGGGTCCCCATACTCTTCTGGTAGACCATAATCTTTGCACATATCTCCTAGGAGATGTGCTTGACCTGTTTCGACTCCATATTTTAGTTCACCATAACGACAATAGCGGAGAGCTTTTAGTAGACGAGAATCCACTTGAGCGGCGGATTTGATCCATTTGTTGTAGGCGCTAGGAAGACGAGCGGGGGTGTAAATGAAAGCCCACATTATTAGAGCGCAGGATGTGGCGAACAAAGCTGGGTCTGTGAGGGATGAGATTGTTCTGTCTACCTAATATCCAAGTCAGCAGTGCATTTAGAGACTATTCGAGTATTGAAAGCTTACTCTCGACCACCTGCCAGAAAATTGCCGCCGGCTCTTCCTTCTAGCCCATAATTCCCCAACTATGCAATCAACAGCTCGAGTAAAAGCGAATAATGTCAAGTCTAGAGTTCTTCCCGCGAACCGAGTAGGTCGTAATTCGATTCCATTTTTGGTTTCATATGGTAGATCTTCAGTGAAGGTTTTACTTGGACGGGATTGAAGTAATTTGAGACTGAAGTAAGCTGATATGAAGGTTGAGAGATAGCGAGTGAGCCTAGATGATTTTATATCAGCTTGGAGATTCGGATATGGATTCCACTGCCACAACGATCTAGACGGGAGGTGGGAATGGTTAGGATATCATGTATAGCATTCAATGCTCAGCCCATTCTTCCTCTCACTCGAAGTTGGTGAAACCCATTTTACATTACAGAAATCCAACAAACCTTAGCTGGGTGATCACAGATAGATTTCCCAATAACCTCTCAAATAATTCCCGTAAAGGAATCTAGATCGGCAGTCAGCATCATCCTCATCATTCACCATGACGAACTCTCACGTGCCTGTAACAAAGTACTGCCTCCAACCAGCGCCGCACAAAATGTTGGAAACCTTTGTATCTCTAAACCCCCTTTCAAAATTCCAACTAATGAAGTCCAAAAATAACCTTCACCATCGGGTCTTGGGTCAATATTCTTCCGATGTCGACTCAAGTGAACCAGAAAAAGAGTTAACAGTCTTGGTCCTGCACTTGATGCATAACCTAAGATGTAAGCTCGAAATAGGGGTCGTAGTATTATCGGAATTGCTGTATCCAAACTTTGATATGGCTTCCTCAATGGTAATTCTTGCATTTTGTAGTCAATAGTCGTTGGGCATCAAAATCTCTACCCGTGTAACTGTCCAAGATCAGCATTACTATCTCAAGAAGCAGACACTAAATCTGCAATCGCCGCAAAGGAATAAATTATATCGTCATATGATGTAAACAAGGTTCAGAGAGAGCACAAATTAGAAGACATATGGTTAGCCTTGCGACGTCTTGTCAAAAGAGGTATTTACCGACATGATAAGGTGACATTATAACTGCATGTTACTTGAATGCAGATGGGCCGACTCGATAATAATACATATGTAGAGGGGCTCGAGGGGGGGCAATCATACCTAGCTAAATTGAATGAATTAACCCTATTGAGGGGGGTGTATACCCGTTCTAGGTATTTACCCCTGGAATAATGTTTTGATGAAAATGCGGAGGAAGATGGAGAAGGTAAAATCCCCGTGCCGCAGATGTTTTGACCTCGGCGCGAAAAGATTCAGGGAATTTGATGAAAGAACAACGAAAGACAAAGGTACGGCAGTACTAAAGAATTAAAAATTAAGGAAAATTAAGGATACACAACTATTGTGAAGATTGGATGACTGATTGACACGTTAAATCGCGGTGATGATAAGATGTTGGGATATCTTGATTGTTTCACTGCAGGACTGAAGTATGCAATTTGATGCATTCGTTGACTTGCTTGCCGGCTTGCTTGGTACCGAATTTGAAACCTAGGATGAAGAACGCCACATTGAGAAATATGCAACTTTTATGTGAAGAAAAAGTATTGATACCGAGATTGGAATTTGGGAAGCCGACACGGCTCGATACTTGATACCGGCTCGGAAATGGTAAAGATTGAGATTGAAGTGGACCTAGGTATAGATTTTTGTTCAAGGGGGAGGGAGGAGGTGAGGTCAGGATTTAATTCCTGCAAGTAATGATGATCAATTCGCAAACAGAGTCATGTTTGTTGTACAAAAAGATGCCGAATGAGGGAGGGGTCATTGATGCAGGTACGATGATACGGAAAGTGGTGTTGAATTATCTATCTATCGATGCTGGTGTGGGTAGAGGCAGGGGGGGAGTGATGGGTGATGGGTGATGGGTGATGTGAGATGTATGATGTGAGATGTATGATGTATGATGTGAACTTTTGAGACGAGGTACTTTGTAGAGTCGTCGACTGATGGTGATGAATGAGTTAGTGCTGAATGTATAAGACTCGTAGACTCAGAGGTACTAGTGAACTATCTTGAAGTAGTACTGTACGCTAAGATGATATGTTCTTTCCTCCTTCCTCGATTCAGTAAGTAAATAGTAAATGTAAGTACTAGGTCAGTACTAGGTCGGTACTAGGTAGGTAGGTATTAATGAGAATGTCTCATACTCTTCTCTTTAGCTTCTCACATCTTGGGTCACGCGTCTTTCTCATTGATTCATTTGTTCCCCTCAATTTCCCCAGCTACGAATATTCAGACTAGGTGCCTACTAGGTGTCTTGTTATTTTCATCACACTTCACACTTCACACTTCACACTTTATATTGAACATCTAACTTATATTTCACACCTCATTCACATTTTGCACTTAATTAGACTGGGGCTCGTGGTTCCTTGTCTTTTTCATTTGTATGGACGGCATATACCGATAATAATTACCACACACTACCTAGGCACATATGTATCATGTACTGAGTAATGAACGAGATAAATACATGGTAAGGATTCTTTCATCACATCACATTAATAAGAGGCTTGCGAGCGTGCCTAGGTAAAACGGCCCCACATCATATTAGTGTACGTTGAAAAAGAGACCGGGCGTAGGTAGGTAGGTAGGAAGGAAGGAAGAAAAGAAAACAGTAGAAAAGAGTAATCCGTGCTGCTAAATTGACATGTGATTGTTCTATGACCCTTCTCTCAAATCAAGCGTCCATACAATAATAATAATGCATACAATCATCATCCGACCTAGTCCTAGTGAAGTGTAATCCCAGGGAACGGCGGACGGCATCAACACTAATAAGAACTAAAAAATCAATTACATTATACATAGCAAGTCGAGCCTTGAATAGCTAGCTACGGAGGATACGATAGCTGTACGTACACAGTAACATTTGTAGAGTACTCGAGTAGTCCTAAATCTTCCGAAGGGTCAAGCTTCATTTGTCTTGTCTGTTTACCATGTCCTGTTAGCTAGCTATGCCTTTGTTATGCCTTTGTTATGCCTTGCCGTGTCATCCTATCCGTTGCTCATTCTCTCTTTGGCTTGGTTTGACTTGACTTCACCTCACTTCAACAGTAACAATCCCCTCACATTGAATCAGCTTGGCCCACATGGAAACTCTCGGAAACAAGATTCTACTCCAAGATAGATATCAAATATCAATTGTTCTCTCATCTGCCACTTTGAAAATTTCAGTCTATCTCATTCAAAGGTTACTTACGAAGAAGAGATGTAAATACTAGGTAAGTAGGTAGCTACCGATACTTCGCTTCGTATTCTAACCTAGGAGAGAGAGATATATATATATATATATCTATACGTTATCCATAATTATAGTTGTATTTGAACCAAAGATATAAAAAGAACATCTAGTCGTCAATAGACAGTTAGACTTGTTAATCTAAAAGTTGCACTGTCCTTTTATAAACATATTTGCTCTCCTTGTCTTCTTTTGTCCTTGTCTCCTTCTCTTCTCCCTACTCTCTCCCCTCCCAAGGAAATTCAAGCCGAGAAAGCGAGATCTCTTCTTGGACCCTTTCTTTTCCTTACCCCAAAGAGAAACCTTGAAAGGATTAGCCCCCCCGGAGCCCCCCTCATACCTACCTACTAGGTACCTAAGCTTGCCATCAAAAAATTGATTATTGGTCTGTTCCCCACCATAAGGCCAATGAGGAAAGCTTTCCCAACACTCTTACTCTCACTCTCACTCTCACTCTCACTCTCACTCACACTCTCTTCAAATATCTTTCTTTGATTCGGAATAATACATTCATTCGTTCATTCAATCTAATGTTCCTCAAAACATTTATTCCTTCTTCCTTTCGAATAAGGATCATGGAGGAGTAATAAAAGTCTTCGACCTTTGTTAACTCACGTATATTATTTTTTTCCGATTTCTCTCAAACAACCTGCATCCTATCTACGAGTAGTACCTTTCTGGAGGAAGTAAATACATACTAGGTATCACACGGAATACATCATTGAGCTATCGGTCACACAGCTATCTAATAACGCCGAATCGCAAAAAAATCTATCACTTTGTACATATTTGATACTTGAATCCTTGATACTCAATGGTCAATACTTTATATCCTCGATAAATTCCCTTGGGATCTCTTCTCACGAATCTTCTTTTTCAATTAATTTCTTTTTGGCACTCATGCTTGCGATTCAACGTCTTAATATGGGTTCGTCGAAGCCACCCGAACTTGATATGCCATTTGGCTGTAAGTATCTCTTTATATTCCTCAATATTTACCTGGTTACAAAATATACATACTAACAATGGGTCAGACGCATTTGATTCAAATTCCACTTTTCCTTTCCCTTCACCTACAGCTCCAGCACCAGGTCCTCCATTACTCGATGATAGCGAATCCAACCTTCTCGATACTTTCTTTGATGGAGTAAGCTCTGATCATTTTAATTACGACTTCTTCCCAAATACACAAGATGGAGGGGAGCTTGGAGGAGGGTGGGAAGAATTACCCCCGGCATTTATGGGAACGAGGGTTACTTTTGATCAACAACCTCAACTTTCGAATCCAATGTCCTTGAATTTCGGTGATAGGAATACCGGAATGCATCCACCACTATCTCAAGCACCTTTGTCACATTTGCCACCTTCGACTGAATCCGCAGATGTTTTAGCAGCTGCTACCGTGTTACAAAATGGGTCAAATGCTCGATCGCATAGTTTAAGCAGTGAAACTTTATATGGAAATCATGGCTTACCATCGCATCCGGGAAATCATCACATCAGACCACAATCCATGTCGCATTATCCTACCCCAATATCAGGACTGGATAGACCTCGAGATGGATTTATGCGCGATACTTTATATACCGAAATGATGTTTGGACCGAATCATGCCGGCCCGGACTTAATGAGAAGACCAAAACCCGTTCCTCAAAAAGTCGACATAAGATGGGGTTCTGATGCAGGATTTGGATCACCACAAGGGTTTGTTCCACCACCAAATGCAGCAAAAG
This sequence comes from Botryotinia convoluta, assembly GCA_004786275.1. NCBI lineage: Eukaryota > Fungi > Ascomycota > Leotiomycetes > Helotiales > Sclerotiniaceae > Botryotinia > Botryotinia convoluta. The sequence continues at coordinate 48,062 of PQXN01000207.1, read as the reverse complement.
CTGAGGAAGCGGAACGACAAAGATTACAGGCATTCGATGGATTTATTGGGGCAGCTCTATGTGCGGAAAGTAGTGCGGAAAATACGAGACCGAACAGTCCGACAATGCAAAAGAATATACCACCGCAACGACGGCAAAGCTCGGGAGTTGTCAAGGAAGAAGACACGGAGCCACCAAAGAAGCGACGGAAGAGTAAATTTAGTCCTGTTGAAGATGCGGGAGAAGACGATGAGGAACCACAGCCTAAAGTGGACGGTAGGAAAAAGAGGAAATCCGTGGTGAAAGTTAGTGGAAGTTCCCCAGGACCATCGGAAGCAGGTCACAAACGACGAAAATCTACTTCGGCTGCGGCGAAATCCACCAGAGAAAATTTAACAGAAGACCAAAAGAGAGAGAATCATATCAAGAGTGAACAAAAACGAAGGACTTTAATTCGAGAAGGATTTGAGGATTTAGGGGAATTAGTACCAGGGCTAAGAGGTGGTGGGTTCAGTAAGAGTGCGATCTTGGTAATGACGGCCGATTGGTTAGAGGAGTTAATGCAAGGAAATGAAGCTCTACGCAATAAGATCGATGCTGCGAAAGGCAGATGAGATTAAGGGACGAGTCATTGATCACTGTTCTTGCGCATGATCATTCCCACAATAAAATCCTGGAAGGGGGCCATCAAAATTTGGCAGCAAAATGTTCCGAATTCCTGGAGTGAAAATGGGAGAGGGCATGAAGTGTCCATGGAGTTTGGCGTTTGGTTCTATGGGCGGAATTTAGAGACCGTACGCAATGAGTAGCTTCCAGTCTCTCTAGCATATAGGGTTTGAGGCGAAATAAAGATACCACGTGGAAATGATGGAAATATCATACCAGATCTGCAATCATCTTGTGGAAAAGGAAATGAATGTAATTGGTAGTAAGGACTACCTAGTTGGTTATCAATGAGGGAATAAGCACATACTGCACTGTAGCACTATAGCAATGAATTATAAAAATTCAGACTAGACTAATTGGAGCTTAAACGTATACATTCCCATTGATCATGCTTTATAAGGAGACTCGAGTTAAGCAGAGTCCACCTCAGCTGTTTAGCAATTTTGGTATTTTCGAGTCCTCTCTGCAGTATGTTCTATTTGTGGAATCCTGCAGATTGGTACCAAGATAAACCTGGATGAGGTCCTATGATATATTTCCCGAATCTCAGTCCCTTATGTGTGTCGAATATCATTGAGCAAGACGTTCACAAGAGTCTGTGACGATTTACCTTTGTATGCATAGTATACCATGATATTCTTCGAGAGCCCGCACGATTTTGGGGTTTGAAACAAGAAAGGATAACTTTTGTTTGCGTATTTCCTGTGATGTCATCCTCTCCCAAAAGAACATATGCAATATCTTTGTTACTGTATCTAAGGGCTTGCTCCGTCACCCCCCTGTTTTTACTGACATGTCTCCCTCTGCAGTGGTAGTTGTGCGGCAGGTCTTCTTCACATAATCTCATTTTCAATCCAAAATTCCTTCTGTAACATTGCCATTGGCGTGATATCTACAGATCATTGCTATCCGTCCGTTTCAGTTGCAGTGCCAATCCCATAAGATTGCAATTGCAACTAAAGCTTGCTTTCGATGTCCTGACCAGAAAACTTATAAATATTAAGACCTTCCATAGTCATTTCCTCGAATCAGGAGACTTTCAAGAAATCTGATAGATTGTGCATCAAGCTTCCTTGCGAAAAATCGAATATGGTGAACTCGTTGGAAGCCAAAATACGTCTCGGTTATGAGTGTTATTTTAAACCTTGGATTGAAAGAATTAGACAAACGAATCATACATCTGAGTTACCCGCACTCTTCGGAATGTTCATCATCCCAATCTTCCTAACATGCAAACGGCTCATTTAATGCGCAAGCCTGACTAGAGTTTCCATCGACCTGCGGCTTCCATGCAATTCAATTTATGCATCTAGCACTTGACAAATATCTCTGTGAATCATCATGAACTCCGACACTATTTAGTTTCTTAGGTCTCAATCCCAAGCACATTAGCATTATAGATCTTTCAGCCAAAGCTTTCAAACACCGTCGCATATATTTAATATAAGACAAATATATTAACCAGAATTGAAAATCCAAGACAATTCGACTAGAATCAAAATGCAAATTTTTCCGGCTGAGAATCGAACTTCGCCCGAAGCATTCAGATCTCTCATTTACTTCAGAAGCGATGAGATGATGGGTCTGGTTAAGATTCGAGGATTGTAATGTAGGAACATAAGAGAAGGGTATCGCAAACCATCAAGCCCAATAAGTAAATAAAGCCTCTGCAGTGATGGAAGCAGCGGCGGAAACCCCCAAGGATTAGTCACGTGTGTGCTATCACAAAATGAACAGTGGGGATGTTGACTGTAAACTATTTCGGTTTGGCCCATAGCACGATCGAGCTATCTGGCCCAACTATAGCTGTCTGAAATGATCTCATGCGACCTTTTTCGGCACGCAATGAATGATTCGCCTATCGTATATAAATGAATAAACGTTACATCACCACAATTATTTACTCCACTTTATTTCCCCTTACTAATCTTGATACGTCAGCCAATCATATTCCAGACTAACCCCTCCCAAAGGCCGACTTATTAATATCAATATCCCGAAATGCACTCCTACTTCCAAAAACATTCTCTCTTCCCTCCATTAGAATCTACCTACATTTGAATTGCACCCACCACAACCATGGTTCTCGTCCACATAGTCCTCTTTGAATTCAAACCCAACACCCACAAAGATCAAATCGACGATGTATGATAATCTCCCCCCCTGACCCCGCCGACCCTACCCTACCCTACCCAAGTAACATGATCATACCTCACATCACATCTCCTCAAAATATCAACTAACGAAATGAAAAACAAAAGCTATGCAAACATATGCTCTCTCTCTCAACTCTCTGCATACATCCCGAGTCCAATAAACCATATATCCTAGAATCTTCTGGTGGGAGGGATAATTCGCCAGAGGGCCATCAAGTAGTGTTTCACCCTGCCTTTTATATCCCATCCCATCCCATCCCATCCCATCCCATCTCATTGTTATAATCACCGTTCTATACCTACGATTCCGCCCTTCTTCTAAACATCATTCGTGTCACTCGCCTAATTGTCTTAATTCCCCCACTCCATCCATCTCCTCTCCTTTCCTTGTGACCCTACCTCATCTTATTCCAAATTCCCAAACATCATCCAAGTATCACCTAACTAATACTCTTCTTCCAAGGGCGGTTTCTCTCATGGCTTTGTGTTTCATTTTGCATCCACTGCCGATCGAGATTATTATGTGAATGAAGACCCAGCACATCGAGAATTTGGCAAGAAAGCCGCAGGGATATTGCAGAATGTTAGAGTTGTTGATTATGAAATGGGTGCTTTCTAGAGAGCGGAGTTAGGGTTGTGAAAGTTGAGTGATGGAATGGGTGGGATCGGGGGTGTAGGGGATGATGATAATGAAAACGTGATATGGATACCAATAATTTAAATGGAAGAATTAAGACGCTGGAGATGAATAGTGCTAAAGACTATTAGAAGCAAGAAACATTTGACAAAAATTCATTACTGTCATGAAAATTTGTTTGCATTAAGTATCGGTATGCTGTACAACTATATGCAAAGTCTATCCTGCCTGTGAGGTATCGCTGTCCCTAATTGCCAATCCGAAAAAGTATGCCACCGGAGCGTGCTTATACGCAGGCCGGTTCCCTCCAACGCCAACTAAACGCCATCCAATGCATGCCCATGCTTATGCCCATTATATCACAAATTCTAATACTGTCGTATCCATCGTGTCATCAATTATAAACCCTTGGAAGCTCTCTTTTCTGCTTCTCGTGCTGCTGATTCGTCTTTCGTCATAAATGATTCACCGCATCCACAGGATTTGTCTATGCATTGTTAGTCGGAATGCTCAATGGATGAGATGACATTGGATGAAAGATATAGTGGAACTTACCGATATTTGGATTATCGAAAACGAACTTTGCGCTTAATCTATCCTCGACCCAATCCATTGTGCTGCCAATAATCTTGAGCTGTGCGGTTGGATCAATGAGAACTTTGACACCATCCTGCTCATGAACGATATCGCTGAGGGCACCTTTCTCAACATATTTCAAGTCATATGCCGAACCACTACATCCACGGTTTGCGACACTGATCTTGATAAGTTTCGCTTCAGGTTGGTTGCTCAGATCGCGCAAAACTTCGACGGCTCGTGGGGTAAGGGTGATGGTTTTCTTGAGAGGAACAAAGTTGAACTGTCGCCTCTTCTTTACCGGCTTTGACTTTTGGGCTTCCGCTTCGGTGACACTGATCGAAGGTGGACGAGTATCGTGAACTTGTGGAATGCCTCCGGTGATGGACGTTTCCGGAAGAGCGGCTTCGCGGGCTGGTGGTGGTGGCGGAGGGGTAGAGAGGGTGTATGTTTGCCAGGTACTAGTTTGCATCTTGCGTTTTGCCTCAGCGCCTGCGACTCGAGAAGATGAGAATTGACGAATGATGTGTGAACATTGTCGTAATGGGGCCGATGGTTGTAATGAGGCAAATCTGAAAATGATAGGCGCTGATGATGTCAGAGGAGCAACCGCTCTTTGTAAAGACATCTTGGAGGTAGGTCTGACTATCGATATATTGAAGTCAATGTATTAGATTGAGGGATGATATATTAAAGGTTTTGAGATGTTATGTTAAGGGTTGTTAATCACATTTGTAGTATTCTTAGAATCTTTTAAGTTCCTACCTAGCCTGTTCTTAGAAATCATGGGCTCACACAAAGTTCAGTTCGGCTCAGGTCGGAGTCGGATCATAGTTTTACCGAACCAATGGTAATGGATCTATTGTAAGCAATTCAAAGACAGTACAGATGAATCACAAATGATACACATTCATATGGTATGACAAAGATTCACCGAAGCTGACAAAAGCAAGAATATTTTGAGGTATTGGGAGGAAAATTAGACTTTTACCAGAGCATCTAATAAATCTACAGGAAGGGTCCTTCGCTCAGAAACCAGGTCTTCTCAAAGAAAGTCTGAACGTCCAATAAGAAACCACAAAGTTTATCGGAAGTACACTATACCCCTTAATGATTAGTGTTATACACTTATCGGCTGCCGGCTAAGGAAGCTACCACATAACCCATAACCCATTCCTAAATCTGGGGCTTTCTAACTACGTAAGGAGGTAAGGCCAGAGCACATCCATAATAAATTTAATTAAAGATATTCTATCATTTACGACATAAGGAAAAATATCCTCAAACCATTCATATTCTATAGTCTCTCCTTTTCCCACCTTTGAATTGAGGATATATCAATTGCTGCCATGAAGTATGGAGCCATCTCCTCTTACTCAACAAGCTCGCCCTGAAGTATTCCAACAAAAGATTGTAGAGTTGTACGAGGCTCTATTCAAGGTGGGTTCGGACTGATGTTCCGAATTTCATATAGTGCTTTGTCGCATTATGCTCATACTGATGAACAAATAGGATGAAGACGACCCTGATAAATCGGAAGGGTTTTGGAAGGAATTCTTCTTGTTGCGACCGAATAAAGCCACATTGCAAACTATTCTAAATCAATTTAGTGCGGACGATTTGCTGCATCTTCAGGTATGAGGGAACCTGAACTCAGGGAAATACATATAAGCCAATACTGATTATGCTAGATACAAACTAGACAACTGTTTTCAAGGGCAGTAGGATGTATAAAGGCAGGAAATCATCCAGCAGATGCACATGCGCTTGATGTATGATAATGCCCCTTAGTTTGTTTGACAAGGCTGACAACTGCAGACCATTACAGCCTTCTTAGCAGCAGTCCTATCAAAGAAATACACAAACCCAAGTTCGGATATAATAAGTGTTCTTGCAGGGTTAGATCATGTAGATGCGATATTTACAGATTTTGTTGCAGCATTAGATGTCACAATTCGAACAGGGAGGAATTGTAGGTACACCATTCAGAAACAGAGAGAACATCACTGACAATCGTTACCCAGTGGATATACGTCGCAAAGCTATTGAAGCAGCATTATCAGTGACTTCAGGCGCATATCAAACCAGTTTACTTTCTTATTTCACGCATCGGGATCTTTTCCCTTCTCTTATGAAAGTATGATCTCCCTTTCCACGCATCCCAACCAAACTGACGTCTGTAGTTTATTCAAGATTCAGATACCACTTCACTCGCATTCGAACCATTCACTCTTCTAGGACTCTTAGTTAATTACAACAAATTCGAATTTCAAAACCCTTACAGATTACGACTTGATGATTTTGTTAATGAAGGAACAATACAAAAGATAATTCGCTCGGTGGGCCATACATGTACGACATCCAGGGCTAAATATATTGCGATTCAAGATGATATACCGGAAGTATGGTCAATTGGGAGTACTTTGAGTATGATAGGGTTGGGAGCAATTGCTCCGGGTTCTAAACCAGCGACTCCAGCACTTGATCCAGATGCTGCAAAGGAAATGTTCTCAAAATTGTAGGTTAAGATGGAGCTCATATTAAATCATACTAACAGTTTCACAGACCTGGCAGCGAAGCAGCTGTTTTATTAGCTACGTACGACTTTGCGCACGCGAACAAGCTGTTTTGCTTTAATTTGGTATCGATACCCGTGGAGAAAGGGGTCGAACACCCCCTCAGTGCCTACCTATCATATACCTCATACATACTTCAACATGCGCATCTATCCTCTCGAACAGGTTTTTATGCGCGTACCAACCTCATCGTTCTCCGAATATTGATCGAAGATCAAGTACTATGCAAAAAGATATGTAGCGAGGAAAGCAAAATGCCAGTCCGATTATGTCGACAAAGACAGCCATTTTTACCTTTGGTTCGCGCCGATAGAATATTCGCCGCTTATATGCTGGATGTTGCAATTGATGGTATAAATCATAACCTTCGAAAGAGACTAGATGTAGATCTCTATATTCTATGTGTGGGCATCATCTTGCGAATCATCTCACACCTTTCACGATCTCGAACACGCCTCACGTATCACTGGTCTGAACTATTCCGATCCCTACTTGCACTCGTGAGATTCCTTACCACTTATACAACGGACTTAAAGAACCTCCTAAACATCGAAATACTCCTTGATGACGTGGTCAACCTCATCGCCTTGTCACTATCCGCTGGAGAAGCATTCCTGCCCAGTCCTGTAGCATACGACGACTTGTTTTATAAACTGGTAGAAACTGGGGAGGTACTGGTGAAATTCCGAGATAATTACAGTCTTGGGAAACGACCGAAGAGTTCAATAGATACATTGATCAGTGTTACTACGCACTATAACCAATTACTTACAGATGGATCAACTGGAAAGAGGAAACATCTTACAAGTGTACAAGTTGCGGGGGTAATCAAGCAAGGATACGAAACGTTGAGTATTCAAGCCAAAGAGGGACTGGATGGGTGGGAAAGATATAGAGAAGCGGATGAGAAGACGTTCTTGAAGAAGATGGCTAGGACTGCTGTGGCAGATGTCAAAGTTCTTGTTAGTGAAATTTAATCTTGAGGGAAGATACCACGGATTGTATATTAATTCAACGATTTACCTTGTGTATACCCATGTACTTTTAATTCTAAAAACCTTAGTGGAATAATACTTTCAATTAAACTTTCTGACCACCCAAACTCAGACCTGCCCCATAACAGGCATGCATATGTATAACATGCGAAGTAGCTGACTGTATCTTTTCATGATCCTTCTAGACGCCCAATGCCGTGGTGGATAGTATGAATAGGTCAAACCAATCCACAATTTATGGCACAGCGCTAAACGAGGGGGCACTTCAAACCAATGAGATCTGATGATGAGGTTCAAAGATGGAAACATGATGAATTGATTGGTTAATTTGACTTTTGAGGGTTTCTTGCATCGGTACTCGTATTTATGGTAAATTGAAATACCCGACGTCTGTTACTAACTACTTGGAAGTATACTATAACTGTACTCTACTCAGATGTGTAACAATCAAGTGGTTGGATATTACCAGGTGGGCTTAACTACCGGTGGGGTTTCATGCAATATTGTTCTAGCGTCTCCAGGCTAAAAATGAAGGGTCACGAGTTCTGATTTGTCGCTTTTGGCAACCCTTCCTTTTATCTTTTTGTCTTCACTGGATATCGTTGCATCCTTTGAGATTTTGAAGACTCAGCTAAATATATTCATCATATGCATTGTATCAAGAGGTTTGAGGATACGAAAGATACGAAAGAAAAAGGCCTTTGTTGTGGTCTTAGGATCTTCTCTTAATGATGTCTCTGATTTACCCTAGACTTCAGGTTAATATGGCCATTCGGTGGCTGAGTTTCTAGTTTGCAAAGTCGTGACTTCACACGATAAATGATGAATTATAGCAAGAGAGCTCGAGAGACGATACCGTGGGCATCTATATTGATATTACTGGTATAGTATTTTACAAATGGAGAAGGAACTTTCATGCCATCAGAGGGGTAACTTTTCAATAAGGAAATGGCTTCAAAGTTCGCACCGCTTCTCACCATTTTTGTTCGTCATAGTATAGACAACTTCATTCTATTAAGATATATGATCAAGATTCATTATTTTGGAATTCAGGGATATCCATACGTTACAAATCAATAACAACAGTATCAATCTTCATCAACAATAACGAAATCGAAGCTTTACGGGGAACGAAGAAGATCTGGGCAGTCAATAGGTACCAATCCTTTTGAAGTATCACAAGAACTGGAACAAATATCTGAACTGTATCCACCAAAGTTATTTTGGAATCCATTAGTCTTACCTAATTTCTTCTTCAAAATCTTCACTATTGCATCAGTCATACAGTGAACTATCAATCTACTGGTCATTAGACGTTTGACGAGGAGAGGCGCCTAATTCACCCCAGTCAACCCCCTCATTTGGGATCACGCTTCTACCAAGGAAAACACAATCACGGAGGACGAACCAGATACCAAACATCGCTCTTCGAAATCTTCAGCGGATCAACGAATGATCATAACGACTAATCTTATTGTGAATCCGAAACAAAGCATTATTCGTCGTTATTCTTTGTTTCAACTTCTTGATTCTCAAAATAGTTTGTTTGGTTAATACTCGTGGTACTCGTGAGTTGTATGTTTTCTTTGTGTGTTCTTGTATTAAGTATACGTTCTCGCCAAATTGCTCATTCTTCCTCTCCTTTCTTTCTCCCCTTTGCCCATATCAAAAATTATTCACTTTACATTTTTCTTTCTCTCTATTGTCATTACAACAACATAATTCATTTCTCGCTTCGGACATCTTCGGAAATCAACAATAGAAACAATAGAGCAAGGTTCTCTATTGTGACTCCTTAATACACTCATTAATTATTCACAATATCATTCTTCACCACAACCTCAAGGTTCTGTAATCAAGTCGACTTTCGTACTTCCTACAACATATTCAATCCCTTCCAAGAGACTTTAAATTTTCTTTTTAATACCTCGAACTTTCCTTTCACTCAAAAATCAACTCAACCATCAGCTTGCATAGATTGCATAGACTACACTGCACCACTGCAAACTCCTAATACGAACTTTTACCCTGGAGGTAATTCGATACAAGATAGATTGCTAAGATGGATGCTTTTAAAGGCTACATAGCTTCTCAGAAGATCCAACATTCTCACGCCCCCTCCCACGATTCTTCCATCAACAGCGGCCACGAGATGCACCCTTACGGTGTCCATCGAAATATAAACGCCGCGCCTGCTGATGACTACTATACGCCATACCTCGGTCTTCGAGCACGCTTATCACAGACATGGATCAACAGATGGACAATTCTCTTACTACTTATCATCGTTCGGCTCCTTATCTCTTTGGCTGGAATCAAAGGAGATATTGCATCAGCTAAAACCGAAGCATTATCAGCCTGTAGTAGCGTTGAGAATGTCGGAAGTGCTATGGCTTCTATGCCCCATTATCTCTCTCAAGGTGTTAACAGTATGGCCGCCGCTGGTATTACAAAAGCTGTTAATGGTATGATGCAAATGCTTTACATGAGTCTCACTGGTGTCGAAGAAATCGTTCTCTTCGTCATTCATATGATGACCTCAACATACATGTGTCTCATTACCTTAGCTATCACCGGTAGTCTCCAAGTCGCTATACAAATGATCGAAGATGTTGGCGCTTTCATGAACAAATCTATCGATACCATCACCGGCGACATGTCATCTGGACTCAAATCATTCGAAGATGATCTCAATGGGTTCTTGTCAAAGATCAACATCGGTGGTATCTTTGGAAGCAGTACTTCACCGCCAACAATCGACTTGAGTAGTGAGATCAGCAAACTCAATTCCATTCAAATTGACCCTACAACTATGGATGCCGATCTCGCCAAACTCAACGCATCACTTCCAACATTCGACCAAGTCCAAAACTTCACCGATAACATCATCAAACTTCCATTCGAAGAGGTAAAGAAACTCGTGAATGAATCAATGATCGCTTACAATTTCGATGATTCAGTCTTCCCAGTTCCTCAAAAGAAAGCCTTGACATTTTGTTCCGACAACACCGCCATTCAAGACTTTTTCGTTGGTCTCGTTAAAACCCTCGATACCGCCAAGAAAATTATGCTCATTGTTCTCATCATCGCTGCAATCCTCGTTTGTATTCCCATGGCCTACCGCGAAATCTGGGGTTGGCGCAGTATGCAAAGACGAGCCGCCTTACTCAAAAGCCGAAACTATACAAATGAGCTGGATGTTCTCTATCAAGCTCATCGTCCCTATACTTCACAATTCGGTCTCAAACTTTCAAGGAGGTTCAAGAGCCAAAAGAATCAAATCTTGGCAAGATGGTTCATCGCATATGCTACATCTATCCCAGCACTTTTCGTTTTGGCTCTCGGGTTGGCGGGCCTTTTTACCTGTCTCTGTCAATACATTATCTTGAAAACCCTCGAAAAAGAAATCCCGGCGCTCGCAGCCGAAGTTGGAGACTTTGCAGAACGTGTCGTCAAAGCTCTGAATAACGCATCGGAATCTTGGGCTTTAGGGGCCAATTCTGTTATCAATAATACGAACACGGAAATCAATGACAATGTTTTTGGATGGGTTAATACGACAACAGGAGCTATCAACGAGACCCTGAATGTTTTCACTGATGAGATGACCAATGCTCTCAATGTCACATTTGGTGGTACTATCCTCTACAAACCTATTATGGGTGTCTTTGAATGTTTGGTTGGACTCAAAATTGCGGGTATTGAAAAGGGTCTTACATGGGTTAGTGATCACGCTCATGTAGAATTCCCCGAATTCCAACCAGACGTCTTTTCACTCGGTGCAGCTGCCTCTCTCACAAATTCAACGGCAGACGACAATTTTCTCGCCAACCCTGCTACGAGCACCACAGATGAAATTACAGACGCAGTGATTAAGGTGGGAAAGAAATTAGAAGCGGTTATAAGACAAGAAGCTCTCATTTCTACCTCACTCGTTATTCTCTATTTCACCATCGTTCTCATCGGGTTAGTCCGTGTGATAATTGGAATGTGTGGAAGAGATAAATCGCGCGCGGAAGGTGGCTCAGCACCGACTACACTTTATCGCAGTGCCGATGTCGAAGCTCCTAATCAACACCTGCCGGATATCTCACAGGAGAAATTCGGTACCGGTGGAAACGATGGTTGGCATCAGGAACATATGAGGGCAGGTGGGGATCCAAGAACGCGAATGCCGTTTGGAGGAGGTGATGGTGCTGCAGATGATCTTCCGTATAATGGTGCCCCGGCGCCAACATATGAAGCATCGATTTCACCGATAGAGCGATTGGGAGTGGTTCCTGCAGGAAGAGTTAACACGAATAGGGGACCATGGGTCAGAGATGAGAAGTCTCGAGAATTATGGGAGGCGGATGATATGCAGATGAGAGCTACTAGTAGTTATGGACATTTGGAAGGGGGAGATGAGAAATCATCCGGATGGGGAGTCCCGCCGAGAAGAATTTGAAAGCTGGGTCTTTTGAACGGGAAACGGCTTTATGAGAGATAAATATGATTATTACATACATACGTACATAGGATTAGCATGTGGGTTTAATAGATACACATTAGAGAGACAATGGGTTGAATCAAAAGGAAGGCATCGGCGAAATGATATGTTTAGAGATTTGTATAGAGTAATTTTAATTTCGCCTGATATCAACACATCCACACATGTATATGTATGCCTATTGAGAAATTCTTCTGTGATGCTTCATTTCTGAGGAAAGCTAGGAAGTAATCGGGTGCGGGTATATGTTATTCCACCCATCTCATTTTTCTAGAGTTATTGACTTTTAGTCGTAGTTGAGAAATATCTTCCGCCCTAGGATATTATATAGATCGCCGCCTATGGCAAAACTAAAACATTGACGAAGTAGAGTTTCTCTCCTCGCTCGAAGGTATATCCCACGGACTCTTGGTAGATCTATATGAACAAACATACATGAATATATTCTCGTTCTTATTTACTACTCTCCAATATTCATTCATCCATGCCAAATGCAGAAAATGTACTGTGCAATTGCAATGATCACAACTCTCATCAGGTAGTTTAGTTGACAAGCAAAAACAGGTAGGATGATTGACTCTAAAATGAATAAATGAAATGGTATCACTAATAATAACCTGACTTAACTAATCTATAATATAAATATTGAACAAGAATATGCATCTACCGTGGCAAATGCTCTTGAACTCCTGTTACCATCATCCCATCTTTAGAACTCCCTAAAAGGTAGAAACATATGAAAGTCTGCCTTCACCGAAAAGGAAAATAATAAACCCAAGAAGAAAGAAAGACATCATTTTCATGATTCATCGAGACCTTCCATCGATCCATCAGCCCATCGACCCATCCGCCTATCCACCCACCAACCCTCTCACTCCCTCGTAAACATCTTCCCACTCTCCATTTCAATATCACTTCCAGCACTCACCCTCTTCAATTGTTCCATTTCTTCGTGCTTACTTCTAAACTTAAAGTTTGCTTCCAACCACGCCCCTTTCATGGCAATTCCCGGATGTAATAGCGTAAGTCCCCCAACTGCAAGAGTAATCATCACACCTTCCAAAATCATGAATTCATCCTCATGACCAATAAAAAGAGGACCACTGAAGCCACCCGATAATTCTACACATCTGTAGATGGAACGAATGAGGATAGTAATTGTCGCGAGGCAAAGTCCGCCGAGGAAAGATTTAAAGAGAGCGGAAGAAACGAGATTGATGTAGCGAGCATTCCAAGCTCCTTTTGCGCGGCGAACTCTCCATGCGAAATCAGTGCAGAGGATAGCGAAGAGAATGAGAGAGAAGACTTGGAAAGCGAGACCTGCTAACATGATATTTTTGCCCACATCTTTATCGTCGAGTGTAACGGCAGTTGAAGCGATGGCGCCACCAGCGGCTTGGAGCACGAGGGAGATAATATCACAGGCACAGAAGATGATGGTATATGTTCCTGGTCTGAAACGAGAGATTTCTTGGCCGTAAATAATGACGATTCGAGACAGACAAAGGTAAATTCCTGCGGTGAGGAAAGCAGGGGCGATGGTTAGACAGATGAGATACATTAGGAAGTAATCTTTATCGAAAGGATAGTAATTAATAAGAACTCTGGCAATATAACCGATGATTTCGAGGATCTAATGGACGAGAAAGTTAGTCTAGTAATCTTAAACTTCGTTTGTATTTATATCCACTCCTGATTAAACTGTGCGGTGGATATTGACAAGTGTAGGACATACCAATCCAAGAATAATAGCAATCATATATCCCCATGTTTTGAACTTAATCCCTAGAGCCAATTGTGCAATACAGAATACGCCGAATAAACCGGCGAATATGGTATTTCCAACTACGGTCGGCCGATACTCGAAACTTGACAAGGAAAGATCACAAGTGTCAAGTGTACATAACTTTGGATTCATGATTAAAGTCACATTGCCGTAACCACCACCATGTCCATCGTAATGAGTTAGATTTGTCATTTTGATATCGGTTGTGAAGCGAGGGCTAAGGAAGGGATGGAAGCAATAAAAGTTACTTTGAACTGAAGAAACAACGAGAATAGAAAGGGATGAGAATGTTTTGAAAGATGATTGAAGCTTGACATGTTGAACTTGAGAGGCTTCCAGTTCCCTTTAATATTTCCAACACCAGGCAGTGCAATTTTGTAGATAATGTAGTTGTCGGCATTACGGAGAATTTTGAGTGCGAGGCATACGACAACAACACGGTCATGCCAATAATATCGACAAAGGCGCTTATATCAGCTGTGAGGTAAGCAAATTGATAACTGTGATTGGTTCCATCGTAGAATTGAATGAAGACCATACGACTTCGCCCTCCAAGATCCAATTTTTAAGATTAAATCATCGGACATATTATTGGTAGGGATCATCTATTGCAAGGCTGAAATTGATGCAGTTGCAGGAAGATTTGGAAAGATATAAAGCGCCATCAGGAACGATCATGAAATTGGTACAGCAATGGCATTATCATTGCATTGCCATCCTTCCCTGGAGACTTCTCTCAAGCCATCTCTAAAGTTTAGAAAAGGACTAGAGGTACTTGAATTTAGAATGGAAGAATCTGATTTGAGGATCAAAAGCACTTGCTTTTTGTTTTGCTATCTGACTTGGCCTTATCATTGATAAGCCACTCGTAACTAGACCGACCCAACTCTGGACATTACGTCAAAATGATCCGATCACCGGTGTGTTGTGCTGGGCGAAAGGACGAATTTCATCAATTTTTGGGATTTTTTTGAATTGCTGACCAAGCAAAATAAATGCCAATGCCAATGCCAATGCCATAAATGTAAATGTAAATGTAAATGCTTTTCAAAAGACCTCTCCTCATACTTCGGAAGAGGCAAAACAATTTTCCAAACAACAATTGTATGTCAAATACAGCAGACGATCAATGGTCTGAAGAGTCCAACTTCAAACGTCTCTCTTGCCTCTCCGTCAAATAAAACCGAGTGTTGGAGCCAAGGGAATTAAGCGTGCTATCGCATGTTATGGATATTGATGGATACACATACCTACATCAACGGTTGGTTATCTCCTCATCTCTTGTGTGACCCATCTAAAATGGATTGCGGGAGATCTAACGAGATATCAATTGGCCTCAGACTTGGAATGGTAAGAACAACAAACTCTGAGAGAAGGATAGGACGACGCACATCAAGTCGAGTTTAGCTTGAGGTATGGTTGGTCGCAAGAGATAAGTGAAGGGGAGGTGGATCGGCCACCGTCAGGCGTATACAGTTTTGGCTGGCTGAGTCGATAATTATTGTTGACTCGTCCTGTGGTGGAAGTTTTCCAATATGGACGATGACGACCTGGTAACACGATGAACTACCAACACTTTGGTCTGTCACCTCGAGAGAGCACTATCTAATGAATTGGGATAACGCAAGCTCCCATCAACTGGAAATTAGGTCCCGATCAATTTTTGCTACCAATCACGACCTCCCCAATGATTTCTTGTTGAGGCACAGAGCTAGGAAGAAAAGTATGGTGCAGTGTGATCGGTCAAAAAAGAGAAGAGGTAGGACGATATATATTAAGATTGTTACCAGCAAAATTGTACAGAAATGTAATGCAATGAATGTAATGTGATATAATATGGAAAGAGCTTTCTGGTCAACGATAAGTTAAAGACTGTACTGTACCTAGCTTCATGCAGCTTTATACAACTTCATATAGCTAAGCTTCATCTTCATACAGCAATGAAGCAACGAAGTGGCAAACTATAAACATTCTCGATGCATTCAAAAAAGGTTCAAAGCATTCAAGCATTTAAGCATTCAAGCATTCACCGACTTCACCGACTTCACCGACTTTCCCAATGCAACATTAATGCAACATCAGCATTAAGAGATGGTTAAAGCTAATCGCACGTGATGACAATCAACCGTCACTAACAAATGAAAATCTACTGGTCCGATTTCGCTCTTCACAACAGGTGGAGTGTAAAAACTGTAAAAATCTTTTATGCATCAAATATGTATTATGTATCTGCATAACCCCACACACCTCCCAATTCACCAACAAAAAAGAAAAAGAAGAGCGTCAGAGTCAGAGTCATACCTCATTCGACAAATTTTCCTTGGAAAGCATAAATACCTTCTTGTACATGAGAAATTTTCTTTCTTCTCTCTCTTGTTTGAATCAATTCACTTTATTATCATATCAATTGAACATTATCAACCTTGGTTTTTCATCTACATATAATTCTTCTATTGTCTAACCATATTCTATCCATCTCAAGAAGAAGAAATTCAATTCCTTTGAAAGAACCAACAACAAACACAATTCTAGAGTTTTTCGCTTTCCTTACCAACCTCAATCCAACAGACATAAAAACTCCTCAATAACTTCACAATGTGTCCTTCCTGTGAGCCAGAGCAGGCTTTAGAAACTATTGCCGCTCATGCTAATGGCAATGGCACTACTTCCAATGGATCAAACGGTAGTGCGCATACCTCTCAGTCTCTCATGTCGATACCAACACTAACTTATCAATTCTAGCTCACCCAGGATACACAGCCATTGAGACCAAGAAGAACCCACATCCAGCCAAGAGAGATAACCCATATCAACCCGTCGGCGATTTCCTCAGCAATATCTCAAGTTTCAAGATCATCGAAAGTACTTTGAGAGAAGGTGAACAATTCGCCAATGCTTTCTTTGATACCGAGAAGAAGATTGAAATTGCCAAGGCATTGGATGATTTCGGTGTCGACTACGTGAGTCAATTGTCATTTATAGAATTCTATTAGGTATATTATACTAATACAAAATTCGCAGATCGAATTGACTTCACCAGCTGCTTCAGAACAATCAAGAGCTGATTGTGAAGCTATTTGCAAGTTGGGATTGAAGGCTAAGGTTGGTACTAGTCTCCGCACACTGAAATTCATACTAACTCTCATAGATTCTTACTCACATCAGATGTCATATGGATGATGCAAGAATCGCAGTACAAACTGGTGTTGATGGAGTGTAAGTTTGATTATTCCCCCGCAGAATTATCACCTCTAACATTTCTCAGTGATGTCGTTATCGGTACCTCATCTTATCTTATGGAACACTCCCACGGAAAGGATATGACCTACATCAAGAACACCGCAATTGAAGTTATCGAATTCGTCAAGTCACACGGCATCGAAATCAGATTCTCCTCCGAAGATTCTTTCCGATCAAACCTCGTCGATCTCCTCTCAATTTACTCCACTGTTGACAAGATTGGTGTTAACCGTGTTGGTATTGCTGATACCGTTGGATGCGCTTCACCAAGACAAGTTTACGATTTGATCAGAACCCTTCGTGGTGTCGTCAGCTGTGATATCGAAACACATTTCCATAATGATACTGGTTGCGCTATCGCAAACGCATACTGCGCTTTGGAGGCTGGTGCTACCCATATCGATACCTCCGTTTTGGGTATTGGTGAGAGAAACGGTATTACCCCTCTTGGTGGATTGATGGCTCGTATGATCGTCGCAGATCGTGAATACGTCATGGGCAAGTACAAGCTCCACAAGCTCAAGGATATTGAAGATTTGGTCGCACAAGCTGTTGAGGTTAACATTCCTTTCAACAACTACATCACTGGTTTCAGTGCTTTCACCCACAAGGCTGGTATTCATGCCAAGGCTATCCTCAACAACCCATCTACCTACGAAATCATCAACCCAGCCGATTTCGGTATGACCAGATACGTTCACTTCGCATCTAGACTTACTGGATGGAACGCTATCAAGTCTCGTGCCAACCAATTGAACATCGAGATGTCCGATGAGCAATACAAAGAGTGTACCGCTAAGATCAAGGCCCTTGCCGATATTCGATCCATCGCAGTTGATGATGCTGATTCGATTATTCGTGCTTTCCACAGACAAACCAAGACCGGTAAAGCTGTTGAGCTTTTGCCAAATATGACTGAAGAGGAGAAGGTTTTGTTGGCCAAGAAGGAAGCTGAGATTGCTGGTGTTCCTGAGAAGCGCAAGTTGGATGAGGTTGCCGAAAGTCAAGCGAAGAAGGCTAGAAATGACGTTTCCGCATAAATGAAGAGAGGATGAGATGACATCTAATTTGAACCACATCTAGTCTGTTAGGGGGTAGCTGAATTCTTCCCAGACAAGATGGATCTAAAGGAAAGTAGTTGAAATCTTCCTAGATCTTGGTCCAAAGATGATTGGAATCTCTCTCATGGATACCTCATTTATCGAAACAAAATGGCGGGCTGAAAAGTTGCTTGTGCTATTTGATATTTCTTTCCTTTTTAGGTTGATGATTTGGACGGCCTTTGAAAAGATTTCGCGGGATATACAATTTTTTGCGAGCTTTGCTTTGGGTTGGATGGATATTCAGTTGTAGTATTACATCATACAGTTGGTATGAATTGAGGAAGACACATATTGCTTTCTTCAATAGTTGGCGAGAATACAATACTATGAAATTACAGAAATCTCTACGGGATTTTGACTGATATGACATGGTGATTGTTTCTACGTGGTATGATGTGAAGTGCAAAGTCAAGTAAACAGCTGAGAGATTAAATCTTGAGATCACCTTCGTGTTGCGCGTTTAGTGGCCTATAAACCGATTTCTACATATTCAAGCTGCATCAAAAATTACTATCGGCTCTATCAAGTCTCGAAAGATTTCATCGAAAAATTAATCCATTCATTCATTGGTTTCATTGAATAGCCACCCTAAAATACGACCAACCCATTTCATCATATCGTAGCAAAGTTTCATATCCGAACCGTCCAATTCTTCCATCCCCGCAAATTATTCTTCTTTTTATTCGACATAAACCCTCCAGCCCCTACAAGACAGCAACGACACCCAAAACCGCCCCCATCAATCCTCCCACCATCTGAACACCCATAGTAGGCGCCGCGTTTGTTGTAACCGCAGCGGGTGAACTTGTAGATGAAGATGCAGATGCAGATGCCGAGCTTAATGCTGAAGAAACAGCTGCACTGGCCGAGCTGGATGCCGAAGAAATAACTGAACTGATTGAGCTCGATGCCGAAGAAATAGCTGAACTGATTGCTCCTCCGGGATTCGATGATGTCAATGCAGTACCAGTCGCGCTTGCCGTAGACGATAAGCTGGTGTTGGTGAGAATGCTAACAACACCACCTGGATTGCTGGAGCTCAATGCACTTCCTGTCGCGCTTGCATCTGCAGTTGTTGAACTCGCAAGACCTCCGGGATTCTCAGATGTAATGGCTTGGGTGGTAACACTTCCGGTAACTGCGGTAGCAGAAGCACTAAATGCTGAGCATAGAGCAAAGCCTACGCTAGCGGCGGAAGCGAGTTCGGCGACGTCACAGGCGGAGATGAGACAGGGGGCTACGGCGGTTTGGATGGCGGCTTGCGCGGTGCCGCATTGGCAGGCTTGGTCGTTGGCTCCGCAGCCGGCGACGGAGATGGCGCTTTGGAGACAGGAGACCTGGGGGTGAGTGGGTTAGTGGGAAGGGAAGTATATTTATGGAGGGGGAGATGGAAAGTGTAGAGGGAGAGGGGGCGAAAGGAAAGAAGATAGAATAGATGGAGAGCGATGGGTATGAATAGAGGGAAAGAGTGACAAAGGAAACTTACAGCGCAAGCAGGTTCAGCACCGAAATTCTGTGCAGATACAGCGATGAAAGTACCGGCGATGGAGAAAGCGGTTGAGAATTTCATTTTGATGATGATCTGATTGTACTGAGATTTCGATAGTTCTTTTTGTTATTTTGTGATGGGTTTGTTTATTTCGATAACTTTTCAATCAATCGATCTCAAAGAATTTAACCTTATTTGTCAACTCGTAAGTCAATCACTTGATCAAAATAACAGAGAATGAATATATATCGAAACACGTAAACGACAATCAAGAAATTATCACAAAAACAGAATTGAATTTCTTCCAAAGCAATAGCACCAGGGACCTTTTTAACTCTCCAGAAACACCACAGCTACCCTAGCACGCCTAGCTGCGGGGAAATATGATGAACAGGGAAGCACTTGCCGTTCCATCACAATGCAGGTTTTATATATAGATTGTTGATGTTCTTGGATGGAATAGGAAGCTCGAATTGAGTTTTGTGGTTGGAGGGTCCGGCTATTGTTCCTGCCTTTGAGGGGTTTTATTTGATAGGTTAGGTTAGGAAGGTTATTTTGTTTGGGAGGACTGTGCGATTGGAAGCCGTCAGATAACTAATGATTCATTTGGAATAGTTATAAAAAGCCACGAGAATTCTGGATTCCTTTGATGGGATGGATTGATTCGTTACTATTGAAATCACGAGGTATGAGGTACGAGGAAGGTACGATGTCTTGATATCCATTGGACTTTTTGATATCTTGGCAATCTTTCCCGGAGAATCCACTCGTGAACCAGCGGAATTCATCAACACACGGTACGGTACATAGATGCCCCGCCACACGAATCCCCACTCAGTCACAGTAAATAGATATCTTATTGTAGGACCCATCACGATCATCATAATCCCTCCAGTAACCTTATCAACCACGCGTTTTCTTCATCTATTTCCTCCACTACGTATCCCTTTTCCCTTTCAACCTTCCTCTCTTGAAATGGCTCCTATGGAAAAAAGAAGAAAAACTTGAAACTTAAAAGATGCACCTCCCAAAGATGGTAATTCTGGCCAGCTATCTTGGCGGAGTCTGTGATTCACACGTGGCGTCGTTAGGTATGCACCCAGCCATCTTTTCGGTGTTGGCAAACTTACACCATCGTGTTGCTTGCTATTGAGAGATGGTGGAATGGTGGTATTTGAGGGGTCTTTTATTCGTCGTTCGGGTTTGCGATTCGGATGACGATTGGTCGAGGATGGTTAGATATCCTAGATATTAATCAATTTCTCAAATGCTTTGAATTCATGGGCAGCTATTTGAGTTGAGTGTGCAAGGAAGCGTGGAACCACGAGGTGATTTGGATACATATGAATGCGACAAGTTGTCGTGAGATTTAGAGATTACGATGTTTCAATCAGATTCAATTTCTCAAATGACACCAAATGATTTCATTATCTCAGAACTTTGGGTGCTCAGATATCAATTCAGACTGTTGAACGTAATCCAAGAAAAGACCCGGCTAGAACACCACCGCCATGAGGTGGACAGTAGTGTGGGTGAGATTTTGTCCATCCCATCTACCCAAATCAATGTAACTAATAAATCACCGCTTTCCATCAAATCTATTTTCGTGAACCTAGGAACCGAGTAGTACTCATCCTAATATCAATCAGTACTGCCTGCATCATCATGTGATATTGATGGAGGGCACAGCCTCTCTCAAGCAAGTCTGACCTCTTGACGTCGTAAGCAGATGTTGTCGGTGATTTATGCCCAGCTTCATTCTGTCTTGGCAGCTAGTTCCGTGTCTATCTCTGGCTCTTGCTTCTAAAGTATCACTGGCTTTCTTCCTCGATAAGACGTCTTTCATCCTTCCCGTTCTGAAGCTCAACTAAGCGTCCTTCTGATTCCTCTTTGTCCCTGGAGTCATCCGCATCACGCTCAATAGAAGGAATAGGAATATCTGGATCCAAAACCAACTCTCCCAATTTGATAGTATCCACTTTTCCCGTACCAATATTCATTCTTGGTGAACAAGTCTCCCCATCAGTCTCAATAGAAGGGATAGGAATATCCGGATCAATTATCCCCTCATCCACTCCCAACTCCACATCACTCTCCTTTCCCACACTCCTACCCACTCTCGAGCAACAAGACTCCCTAGATTTCATCCCTTCAACATATAAACACTCCCCCTTCCTCTGGCGCTCCGAACACTCACTTCCCACCCAACATCGACAATAACATCCACACTGTTCACATTCCCCACACAGTCCACCTGTACAAACCCTACGTCGATACCAAGGCCCTCTATATCTCCCAGGAAATCTCATCGTTTCCGCAAACTCAGAACCATATGCTCGTCTCATATCTTCGTAAGCACAAAGATATATGTATTAGCTATGATTTCCCCTCTATGGTTTGTGATAGTACAAATAACAGTAATGGATACACATACTTTCGCGCCACAAGAATTTATCGGTGATGTATATTAAAAATGCTCCGTACGCAGGCGCATCGGGATATTGTCTCGCAAGGTGAGAGTGTCTGGAATTCCATGTCTTGTTATATTGACTCGTTGCTATAGTTTTGCTTTGAGTGTCCAAGGCCCAGTGAGGATGCCAGTTGTATTGCGGATGGTAGTGAGGATTTTGGGGTTCGCCTTTTGAGGGGTTGGGTCTGAAGTTTTTGGCCATGATGTGTGATGGTTGCTTTGCTTTATAGGCTGGTGATGTTTGTTGTTCCGTTTGTGAAAGAGGAGAGATTGAGAGATTTATTTATGTTTTATTCTATATGCGCTAAAGTCTTGATGTCTCGAGGAGAAAAACGAAAAGGTCAGAAGTTTTGAATGAGGATACCCTTTATATCTTCAATTTCCAGATACCTGTTTGATGTTGCAAGAGGTTATCGGTGAATATCTCCGAGCTCGAGTTTCTAATTTCAATTCACTTGGTCCAGTTGTCTATATAATCTCCTCTCGATTCGAGATGAATGCCTCCAAAGAACTTACACGCTCCAAATGATCGATCTTGCATGAGAGCTGGATAAAATTTCAGTGAAAGTGAGATCCGTCGTTTAGAAAATTCTTTTCTGGAACCATCGCTTCATGCGTCGAGGTGCCTGTAGCAAACTTTTCGCTGCCATAAGCCACATTTCAACAGCATACTTTCGGTGAAAATTATCCAAGAACTAGTACCTCTTCCTTTCATATTTGTTGTCAATCTGGATACATATAAAGTCGGCCAAAGATTAGTGACATACGTTCCCTGATATATGGCCTCGCATGCGTCTCTTTGTCCATATATACCTTGTAGAAATCAGACAAATAATTAAAAAATCTTACAGACGAAGGAATATTATTAGTGATGGAGCTATATAAAGTAATTAATCAACAAAATTTCTTAAACGCTTGTTTATGACAGCGATATTACCACTTTCCTAGCAGAAACGCCTTTCCTCTGTATTTCTATTCCATTTTCTACAGATTCCAAACCATTCCCAACAACCATAGCCTCAGGAGCGGCAACAAAAACACCTTTCTCCAACGCTTCCGAAAGAAAATCCCCAAAAATTGCCTTGCCTACGCCATTCATTGCCACAGTTGAGCCTTCAACAAATGCGTTGTCAATTCCTCTGACCATCTTCTTAATTTGGTTGAAAATTATCCAAGGAACGAATGTACATATAACTTTCGGAAGTATGAATCTTTTTGGTGGTGGAAATGGTACGGGGTAAGTCATCATTGAAAGGAACTTCCTCCCTTTACACTTATTGAGGATATCCATGCATGCATCTGCAGCTCCTTGTCCTATTGACATCGTACCGGCGGTAGTCTTGCCTTTAAATGCATTTATAATATCAGGAATGGCAGTCTTGCTGTTGTAATCAAAGACTTGACTTGCACCAAGTTTCTTTAAAAGGTCGAAGTTTCTGGGAGATGAGGTAGAGAAGACTTCGTAACCAGCTGCGACGGCTAATCTGAGGTTTATTGTTAACATGAGATCATTAAGTGAATGAAGGGGATAACAAACGCAGAATAGAGACTTACTGTAAAGCGTTAACGCCAACACTGGTTGAACCACCCCAAATAAGTACAGTCTCTCCCGTTGATTTTGGGGACAACGATGGCAATTCTAGCGCCAACTGGTCCTTTTGGAAAAGCCCGGCAGCTGCGGAAGAAAGTGCCAAAGGTATCACACAAGCTTGCTCATAAGATAGTGTATGAGGAATGTGCGAAGTCATATTATCCAAAAGGATAGTATAGAGTTGAAAACCACTTTCCGTTAGGACATTGGATGATTCCGTGAGACCCATTGCCATACCTGCAACACGATCTCCAACCTTAAACCGTGTAACTTCGGGGCCAATTTCAACCACTTCTCCCGAAACATCATATCCAAGAATGCATGGATATTTCACCCACGGAAACATAAAACTGCCCATATCCTGCTTAATCCAATCTACCGGGTTCACGGCAATAGCTCTATTCTTTACAAGGATTTCATTCTTCAAAGGTAGAGTATAAGGTGCAGATCTAACCTCCAGCTTGCCAGACAGCTCCAACCATGATGCGGAATTTGAGGGGGGAGTCATTGAGAGAGACATGCTAGTGGGACGTCTGAGCGAGGAGAGGACTTAGAGTTTCCGGATGCGATAGATGTCGATTTTGACGGAGATGATCGGTATGAATCTGCGATTGAGTACCTATTATCAAGAGCTGATTGACATGAGAAAGAGATGTGCTAAGAACTGATTGCCCATCCTCAAAACGAGCATACAATGAAAGATACTTATACCCATTCCTTACCATTGCTGCGGACTTCAAACCATCAACATGAGTGGAGAATTCCATTCCATTTTGTCCGATTCTTCACCCAAATTACAACTTCTATGTGAAATCTTTCAGACATCGTTGGCAGATAATGTTATCATTCTATCACAATGCGAGATGAAGTTAGTATGTTTAGAAAGCGAGAGCAAAATGCGAAGAACGTGTGTAGAGACGTTTTAAAGTTATAGTGGAACTGGATTGAGGGCTGAAATCCTATGATTTGATTGGTTAAATGACTAAAATAGCTTAGGGTGGAATTGTAAATGCGAATGAAGGTTAGCGTCCCATGAATTATCCGAAGCTTACTAGGTATTTGTTTATCCGACTCCGAAGAATGCACATGGGAGACCGCCTGACTGGGAAAAATGTGAGAGAATCCACCTTCGACTTTAAGATCTTGTTGTACCTTGTCGAGCTTTTTTATATGTTATGCAGATCTGAAATTTATCGAATATTATTGAAATTCGATGCCGGTCATAGAATACCATAATGGCTTGCCTGGTTGACGATTGACCTAATATGAACCTTTACCCCTTTCATTCCCTTATCACAATGTGATCCGTCCAAACAAGCTACTATCTCGCAGAATATCCATAAGCAGCATATCGTGAACAGCCCATGCTCCTTCTTCTCTTTCCAGACCTTACATTATCTCTTGGGTCATGCAATAGAGTCTCTATCTTTCAGGGCCTTACGTTCGATAAATCTTCAATTACTCTAGAGCCATGACAACCCCCTTCTCGATCTCCGGAAAAGTTACCCACCGGAAGATAAGACCACATAAAAAATCACGTCGTGGATGTGGAAACTGTAAGTTGAGAAAAGTCAAGGTATGTCCAAGTTCTTGTCCCATCTCAAGGGAATATTTCTAACTGGTCGCCTGCAGTGTGATGAGGATAGACCAAAGTGTAAACGGTGTGCAGAATTCAATGTTCTCTGCAATTACGACAACCAAACTTCAGCACTTCAATTACTTGAGAAGTCTTTTACCTTCGAGACTCTTCAGCACAGACTTCCCTGTTCATTAAACCAAACAATCCCGATCTTTATTAGTTCGCGGCTGAAGACTCCCGGGAATATTGGTGTATACGATTTGAGCGACCAAGAACATTTGGAGTTATTGAATAAGTTTCAAACGAGAACTGTTTACTCTATAACAACGAGTAGGAATCTTCAAATATATCAAAATGAGTTCATCAAGCTATCGTGTCTGGTATGTTGAAACATAAAATTTCCACTGATCTTCTGCTGACCCATTACAGCATCCATACTTGATGCACGCTCTACTCACATTTACGCTAATGCATGACCGACACATCTCTATTGAGCACAGTATAAGAATGTCTTCTCGAGAAGCTGTTCATTGGTGTCAAAGTGTATCATTATTCAGCAGAAAATTGACATTCGGATCAATTGAATCTTCATCAGAACGCGATGCTTTATGGGCAACTTCCGTTCTTCTTGGTATAATTGCATTTTGCAATATTGAAGCAGCGAGTCCAGAAGAAGCTTGGCCTTTGAAACCACCTTCATCTCTAGATCTGAATTGGTTAACGATGAGCTATGGGAAGTCTGAAATTTGGAAATTGGGTCTGGACCAAAATGCGAGCGCATTTAAGACATTGATGGCACCGTCTTTTGAAACTTTATCACAATTCTCACACATTCGTCTTGAGACATTGCCCCAAGCTTTCGTCACACTTCTGAATTTGTATCCCAGTTTCAAATCACATGATAACCTCTATCATCTTGCGGCATCTTTATTATCGGATGTTATTGATCTTGATGATCTTATTACCGTAATTCTGAAGTTTTGGACCTTTGTCAGCAGTATGCACCCGCAATACAAAAGATTACTCTTACAAAAAGAACCTCGCGCTCTCTTGTTGCAAGCTTATTGGTTTGGAAAAGTTTGTCAATTTCCACATTGGTGGATTTGGAGGCGTGTATCACTGGAGTGTCAGGCTATCTGCAGATATTTGGAAACTTTTCACAAACATGAATTGGATATTCAGACACTTCTAGTCTACCCAAAGATGACGTCTGAGCTGACTTCTTACTGAATTATGAGTTGAGGTGGCTTCACTAATCTATTTTTAGAGATTCTGAGAGTCATCCTGACTGTGTTTGTGACGCATAGATGTCGATGGTCATGTGCTACCACTTATACTATTAATTAATATTCTTCAATCACCACGATAGAATTCCTTCAACTTCACTGTCTTTCCCATCGTGACTGTCTTTTCTCTTTCTCCAACAAAATTTTGCCATTTCCCTGTACACAATATCGTTTTCATGTCAGGGCACATCCAAAGCCACTCGATTCTGAATCCCGTTGTTCTTCTCGATTTACTTGCAGACTACCAAGCAAGGCTTTATGGATATTTTGTGTCTAGGGAAACTTGCTATCTCGGAAATTCTTTTGCCCACAATTTTGAGATTGAACATCAACGAATTATCTCCAATTCGCATTTTTATGTTGATAACTACCTAATAACGGCGAAGCGCAAAACCATAAGGAGGCAGAGTATTCCAGAGCGTTCTTATTGCTCATCGAACTCCATTTCCTTCTAGCAATTTTCCTTCGATTCATACAATCGGTCGTCAATCATTCGAAATAGATTCACTTGTCCTTATTTTCCCCATGCGCTTTTCAAGATGAAGGCCGATATCTTTTATCTTCGCTAAGTGTAAGGGGGTCAAAGTCAATTTCTTCGGACAATACCTCTATCATTTTTCTTCTCGAGGCACCTTGCTCTCTTTCTGTGTTTTTTTGTTCTCTCTGACGTTTTATTGTTTCTCCTTTGTTTCCTCTTTGTTCTCTTATCTTTTATCCCTATAAAGCCTTCCCCTCGACTAAAGTTAATATCATCACCAACATCACGCCATCACACCTGAAGACGCCAAAGCCCAAGCTATCAACAAGAATATTCTGTATCCACATTCAATTCGAGATCTTAGCAAACCTTGTCCGCAACAATGTGTTTCAATCCAGGCAAAGCTTCAAAAAGCAGCTACAATAAATCAGTCACTTCTAACCCAGCTCCTGTTCTTCGACATGAAATTAGTGGCTGGGTGTGTTGTTGCTGTGGCCTAGATAACGGCGGGGATTGTGTTTGGTGTGCGAGATGTACTCATTATACAGTCAATTGTGTTTCTTGCTTTTCCTATTAAGTAACCCTCCGTATTGGGTGCTTGAAATGGAGAGTTCGAGGGTTACAATGACTGATAGGTTTAGTGCAGGATCACTACACCAGTTGGCCTAATGAAATTTCCGTCTAAACCAATTTAATAAACTTTAAAATATTTGAGAGTTCTCGAACGATATATACTAATTTTCGTCTTCTTGTTGTCATGTGCCAATACCCCACACTTTTTCCTACCCACTCTCGAGCTACTTAGCATGAACCCCCCACTATTTTGTACACAAATAAATAATCCGAGCCTAATACCTACCCATAAATCATTACTAACCACCAACTTCAAGGTTGGAGCGAACATTTGCATGGCTGGACCGAAGTGGAACCTAAAATCATGCCACACTTTTTGAGGTCCGGGTTGACGATTTGATTCTTTGACTCTAATGTTAATTTGTCTCCGCCCATCAACGAACGAACTGCATCTCTGCTTCTCATACGATTAATCGAACAAATATACCGAGAATTGTACCGATTCGTTTCTTCGGGACATTATACGAATCCAGCTACAGTCAGCTTTGCATATGTTCATACTTGGTCGGTCAAGAATGAGCGAATTAAGATGACTGCCCAGTTTTCCATCACGTGTGGATACTTGAATACCTTGTCCCTGTGTAACTGTTTGTACTATGTGAAGTGTACAGTCACGTCAAGGCAATGACGATGATGCGGCGTAGCTTGATCTTGGCGTTTTTGAACACACAAATTTGATCTCACACTCTTAACCTTCGATCGCCCGATAAGCCTTACCGCCACTTTTGATTCTTCTGGATTAGATCCAGTAACATGGAATCATTGGAATAAATTCCCCACAACGGCGACAAAAAACAAGCGAAGAAAGGAAGGATTCATTTGGTGAGATGAAGTGACATAGACGTCGTACGGTGAACCATTTTTGAACACAAATGGCAATTTTACTGGGGTATGGAGAAAATATGTGGAGATCTTGGAGAAATTGGTTGGGGTTTTGACCTCCATGGGGTAGACAGAAAGACATGGATTTGAGGTGACGATCTCTACCTCATGGAGTCATTTAACATGAAGTAGTTTCGCAATTCGGTGAAGGATGCTTCCGCCACCGGTTCTACGAAATGTCATCACGCACGCAAACGCAAACGGAAACGGCCTCGTAGCCTCGTAGCGTTGTTCATCGCACAGCAGCGGATTGCTAGAACACATGCTGATCATCTTGACAAATTATGATTTCCGCCAAAAACTTTTAGAATCAAAACTTTCCCTCCACATCCCCAGATTACATGTCCTAGTTTAAGACCTCATTACTCGAGAGTCAATACGAGTCTTGGTCTTCGAGTTTTTTGGAATGATATGTTGATCTATTTCCTGAAATTCTGGCCAAGGTAGGCAATTTTTCTCGCGCTCACGTATGATCCTTGCATACACATGTATCTTGTACCGTGGGGTTGAGGTAAGCTTCTGGGGGCTGACGGGCGGGGCGCGCGCCAAATCTATGTGAAATCGCCCTAGCTCAGCCTAGTCAATGTAACATATTCCTTCATTGGCTCGTTGCATGCCGCTTTCCCCATTTCCTTGAAACTTACCTTGAAATCCTAAGCCCGATAGACTGAATAACTAAGGTAGTTTTCAAAGTCTTCTGCTCGGTCGTCCCGACCCTGGCTTGGTGATCCTGTGCAAGGTCTTGTAACCAGCTGGTCAATTGGTCGACTGGAACATCTTTCTACCCAATTCGAGCCTAGCATTATATGTCTATGGTGCATTCACATATCCACGCGTATTTGTAGTGAAGTATTTCTCCACAATAGCATGCGACAAGGGTGTAACCTGGGTACAGGTAGCTACAATTTTGAGATGGAGGGGAAAGTTGGATGATCCCAAATCCAACGGGCATTGAGATTATAAGGCTTATGCTTTCCACCGTTTCTTGGATTTTTCTTCTTCTTGCTTGTTTACTTTGCCCAGCTTTCTCCAAGTCTTTCTAATTGTCTTCTTCGTTTTCATCTTGCAAGATGGCGTCAACGAAGAATCAAATTGATAATGTCGACACTGTCGAGCATGCTCATCCATCTACTCATGTCGATTTGAATAATAATATTACTGCTAAGTAAGTTGTAATTTATCTATTGCTGAATTCCTGTGAAATTATAACTTTTACTAACACCTCATCTATAGAATCCAAAATCCTTTAGCAGGATTATCAGAAGATACCATCATTCGAGATGTAGGAGAATTTGCACAAGCCAACGACCTCAATCATATCCTTCCTTTACTAGAAAAAGGTGCTTTGGTAGCATCCGATCCGGAGAACTTTGAGAATGTGGGAAGATTGGATGAGGATGAGAAAGCTGCTTTGAGATATGAGGCAGCGCATAGATGGAGCCATCCAACGACGCTTTACTTAACAATTATTACCTGTTCTATTGGTGCAGCTGTTCAAGGTTGGGATCAAACGGGTAGTAATGGAGCAAATCTTTCATTTCCACTAGAATTCGGAATTGGCCAAGGAGATAACCCGGATTCTCCAAATCATGATCGTGATAATTGGCTTGTTGGTTTGGTTAATGCAGCTCCATATATTGGATCTGCTTTCTTGTGAGTTGAGATTGATTTTCGATATAACAAATGAACATGACTGACGATTTATACAGTGGCTGTTGGATGAGTGATCCCTTCAATGCCTGGTTCGGTCGTCGTGGTACCATTTTTATCGCAGCTATCATTTGTATTTTTACTCCTATCGGAGGAGCTTTCGCGAAGTCTTGGGAAACTCTTTTTGCCAGTCGTATAATTTTGGGACTTGGAATGGGTCTGAAAGGAAGCACAGTACCAATCTTTGCTGCGGAGAATAGTCCAGCTATGATTCGAGGAGCATTGGTTATGTCATGGCAAATGTGGACTGCTTTTGGTATTTTCTTAGGATTTGTTGCAGTGAGTATTGATTGATTATTGAATAATGTATCATCAGCTGACATCCATCCAGAACTTGGTCGTCATTGATACAGGCAAGATCGCATGGAGACTTCAAATTGGATCTGCATTCATTCCAGCTTTGCCTCTCGCAGCCTTGATCTATTTCTGTCCCGGTAAGTAAATTCAGTTTATGGATCCGCTCAATTAGCTAACAATCAATCTAGAATCTCCAAGATGGTTGATGAAACGAGGAGAATACCAGAAGGCTTACAAGTCCCTTTGCCGACTTCGCAAGCACGATCTTTTTGCTGCTCGTGATCTCTACTTCATCGACTGCCAACTCAAAATCGAAGCGGCAATTGTCGGTAAAACCAACTACGTCAGTAGATTCGTTCAATTATTTACCATTCCGCGTGTACGAAGAGCAACTCTTGCATCTTTCACCGTTATGATTGCTCAACAAATGTGTGGTATCAACATCATTGCATTCTATTCTTCGACCATTTTCAGACAAGCAGGTGCTTCCGAAAAGAATGCATTAATTGCTAGTTTTGGATTCGGATTGGTGAATTTCGTATTTGCGTAAGTCTTTTCTCTCTCCTAATTTCATCGAGTGTTTTGCCCACTCTTTGAACCACTACATCAAGATACTAATATCATTTATCTAGCTGGCCAGCCATTTGGACCATTGACACCTTTGGTCGACGTTCTCTACTTCTTTTCACCTTCCCACAAATGGCATGGTCTCTCCTCGTCGCGGGTCTATGCTTTCTCATCCCTGAAAATTCCACTGCGCATCTTGGACTCATCGCTACATTCATTTACATATTTGCTGCCTTTTATTCACCAGGAGAAGGACCTGTTCCTTTCACTTACTCGGCCGAGGTTTTCCCATTATCACACAGAGAAGTTGGAATGGGTTGGGCCGTTGCAACATGTTTATTCTGGGCAGCCGTTCTATCAATTTCTTTCCCCAAGATTTTGGAAAGCTTCCATCCCGTCGGAGCATTTTCATTTTACGCGTAAGTTTCCCACCCATTCACTCCAGATACACAATCAACTAACACAAAGACTAGCGGACTTAATGTCCTCGCTTTCTTCATGATCTTCCTCTTCGTCCCTGAGACCAAACAACGTACACTCGAAGAATTAGACTACATTTTCGCCATCCCCACCCGTACATTCATGAAATATCAAATTACCAAAACCCTTCCATATTGGATTCAACGATATGTGTTTTTCAACAAGAACGCGGTGCTAGAGCCACTTTATCGTTTTGACGAGACGGCGGATTATAGAGCGCCGGATACGAAACTTACAGGACACCCGGAACAGATTGAGAAGGTGGAGAGGAGTAGTGAGGGAGAGAGCGCGGAGATTACGACGGGTGAGAAAATCTAATGATGTTAATGGGGAAAGGAAATGAAGGGGTGGGATTGGCCGATAGGATGTCTTCTATAGGAATAGAAAGATAGATAATGGAGGGTAGAGATATATAAAGCTGGATCTACAGAACTCATGTCCTGCCTACTTGATTATGTGATGTTTATGGTGCAAGGTGATTTATTTAGCTCATATTAATCTACGAAATCATGTTGATTCGAAAAGAGCCTGCAATTGCTTTCCATTACATCATTTCCTCATCAACAAACAAACTATGTCTCCCATCTCTACCACCTCTCCCCCTACTAACCGAGACATTTTATCGAGAAATCAAATATCGAATTCACACGTTATTTCACGAGATCGCTCTGTACACAGGTAGGTACACTGACACATTGTTGAAATATTTCCTTCATTGCTGCTACCAGAGCAACTAACTAATTCGCGCTGTTTCGTTTTCATAACCGCATAATGCATGTGTCGTATGCTTAATTATTCATTTGTTTACCGATTCCCCCACAAGGCATCACAGCTCAAACGCCCATATGTACCGCCAAAATGCATATCGACCGCCCAAAAGGAAAGAAAGACCATGTGATGAACCATTTTTTCCGCAGCCAGACCATGTCCTGAAACAAAGAAACATTGATCCTTGAACCCTCTTCAGCCAGTCTCAGTCTCAACATCTGGTTGTCTACCACTCAGACTCGTCTTATTCTTCATTCTCCTTGCCGCAAACTTCATCTCATCCTTTGCGAAAACCAAATTCCTCATTGGCTTCCATTGCATAAGTCCCCTCTGCTTTCGATGCAAACCTTTTGAATTCTCCTTATAATTCTCATACTGTTTGATCGGATTACTGGAATGGCTCGATCCGTTGTTTCCATCCGTCCCGCCGTTCTCAATTGTTGATCTAGTCGTAGCATCATTCAAGCCTAAATCTGATTCTGCATCCGAGTCTGAGTCCGAAGATGTAGACGAAGTATTCGTGTCCTCGCTCATATTTTCATTGAGGTTCGCTTCAACACATCCACCCTCTCCTCGTGGTTTTCGTACCATGCTAACCTCATAATCAGCATCCTGATACTTCTGTCCGAAACCACCTTTATTGACGTACTGTGCAGGATCCTGACCAAAAGCTCCACTCCAATCTGTTCCATCTTGATCTAACCACTTAGCCTTTTCATCTTCATCGGCTTGACTGAGAACATCTCTTCCTTGGGTTAAAGACTGATCATGAAGTTGTTGAACAACTGGTGGAATTTCTTTCGTTACAATCTTACCACGTACACCTTCGGAATGACATGCTTCCCAAGTTTCTTGAGTTTCTCGGGAATCATTGTCGGTGACAAACTTTTCGTGATCTTGATCCATACCAGCTTTGAATCTTCCCGAAAATCTGAGGCGCCCAATTTCCTCGATTTCCATGTCTGGAATTTCGCGGAAGTTTTCCTCTGTGATGTAATTCTGAGTAAGTCTCATGCCCTTGTCAGTTTTCCAGATCGGAATATCAATTTCTTCCGCCTTATTATCCTCCAATTTGTGAAGCCAGATTACTGCATAGGCGTCTGCTCCACGCTTACCGGTGACGTGGAATTCGAAGACTATTGGTGAACGATAACGATACTTGACTGGAAGTCGAATGTTATTTTTTCCATCTTTCTTGGCAAGATCCCAGTATACACCATCACCTTCTTCAGTCTTTCGACATTGGGTACGATTAATCTTTCCTACACTTCCTCCAGTTCGAAGCTTCAATTTGGAGTTGTTGGCATAGCCAGTAGCCGAAATCCTATCAGATGTGAATTCAAATGTTCCTACATCCCAGCCCAGTTGTTGTGGTGGTAATCTGGTTTCGACACTCCTGAAAAGAACAGAGATTCTGACGCGACCAAAACCAATTCCACCATCCAGAGGATACCATCTCGTAACTTGAGAACTTGTTTGTAGAAGATCCGATAACTTCAAAGGGACAACTCCGAGAATTGGATCGTGTTGTCTCATACGTTGATCCCGAACTGTAATGGTAATAATTGCTGATCTCCAATCACGAATGAAACGTTCAGTACCTGCATTGAAGATAGGCTTTGAGCTAACAACTTTGGAACGCGTACGATATACCTGACAAAAGTTAGTTGTGATAAATCAAAACGGGAAACGATACATACCAGCTCATCATTGTATAGAATCGTACAGTAACTGCTTGGCAACCTCTTATTTTCCTCTTCCTTGTTCTCACCTGCGTCCACTGCTGGCTCAAATTCCCTTCCTTTTCGTTTGCCATCACTACCTTTGACATTTTGTAATTCAAGGTTAACAATTTGATGAACGATAACACTGCACACACCACTTGGCCATAATGGATCAGGTGGAGTATGAACCGCAGCATCCTCTTCAGGGGTATCAAGACTTCCTTTTGGATCTTGCAATTCTTCTTTGTCTTGCAATTCCTTGGGAAGATTAACATCTTTTCCGTGGCTTCTCATTGCTGGTCTGAATTGTGGTTTGCCAAAGTATCCAACCTCCCAATGAAGTTCACCAGGCATGGAACTATCAGAATCCATACCACGAAGTTTGGAAACTTGTGGATACATCTTTCCTGGGTGTTGAATCATTTTTTGCATAGAAAGTTCGACTTTACCAACAACATCATCAGAAGTTGATCGATCAGAATCCCAAAGTTCCATCGAAAGTTGTTCATCAGCTTTGATGAGATCAGGAGTGACGAGTAAAGCACACGTCTCTTCCCAAATTGGGTTGAGATTATCTTGAATGACTCGAGTGCAATACATTGGCTTTCCGTACTTGGAGAAGCTGACAGTGATGTAAGGATCACTTCCACCACCATCACTTCCACGTCGATCCTGTTTACTGAGGCCAGTAGCTTTATGAATTCGGATCCAGAGAACACCGAGTGCTTCAACATCCTTTTGAATATCATCACCTTTCAATAATTTGGCCATATCTAAAGTCATAGATTTCGGAGCGACATATTCATTAGCAGCAGCACCAATGGCGTAATTGACGAAATTGGAGATAAGAGGAAGATTAAGGATGTTAATACCAGTTTCAATCATTGGTACACATCCAGCTTGAACCTTTGGAAGTCCCATTAACGTGAATGTTAATGCCTTCAAGAATGGAGGCTCTGGTGAAAGTTGAAGCCGTAATCGAACGGTTCCGACAAGACCTTGCAATTCAACAAAAATTGGTAGAGGACTGCATTGATTAGTAATGTCACACTGTGGAAGGAAATAACAACTTACACTCCGAAAAGTCCTTTCATACCAAGATAGAATACCAGTTGCATATGCATATTTTTTGCCTTCTCGGAAGTTCCACCTCCTGAAGGTTGAGCATGATATGCAAAAGAGCATTCCAAATTGTAATAATCTCCACCTTCTTCATCTGCCGCTAATTCTTGAGGATCTTTGTTCTTTTCGTTTTGTCGATGGATATCATCCTTCATTTCTTGAACATGACCATCAGGAAGGGCTCGCAAACTCAAAATTCGGAAAGGATTTGTTCCCTGGTTGATTTCTGCGACTCTGACATTTTCAATGATACCAGGTACTGAAGCTTGCATAACATCTTCAAGAGTATCTGCAACAGACGCAAATAGATCGGGGTCAATAAGCCCCCACATAACGCCCAAGAGAGAATTCATCCATTCGACAGATTCCGGAATCAAATTTGCGGTTGCCTGAGAATATTAGCTTAAAGACTCAATTGTGAGATGCATAAACCAACCATTTGACCCCTTTGTCTTTCGCTCTCCCATTCCATAGCTCGGCCAGATCTTATGACCTCCTTTACCCAAAGAAATACACCCGATGCAACGCAGGCTCCTAAAGGAATAAGACCATATAGAGCTCCCCCAAATAATTTTCCTAAAACCACAATACCCAAGAATATACCAATGACAAGTAGCGTTGATCGTTTCTCCAAAGATTCATACAACGGTTCATAGCTGACCGAGGGTGTAGGGTGGAATAAGATATTCGTCTTTTCTCCATGGATTGGAACATCGGAAGTGCTTCCAGGTTCTACTGGATCTGGTGGCGCGGTAATATCTTGATTCTTTCTATATTCTTCCCCGGATTGAGTAGCTTCTGTCTTGACTGGTGTAGATTTATCAAGATTTGCATTTGGAACGGAAAGCTGTTACCACGAATGTTAGTTATATATCAAAATTAATAAGGCATGCAGATGTAGCATACCTGTGGATTATCAACCGCCTTCATGAAATCTGCATTAACATCCTCAATTTCCACATCTTTTCCAGTTGTTGGATCGGTAACGATCTTCCTCGTTCCTTCAACTCCATGTGGTTGTCCTTGTGTATGATCTGTCGCATCTCCTTGAACGCGTGATTGCAATCGTTCATTTATTTTTGCATCTCTATCTCTCTTATCTGAATCTAAACTCTCCACGAATCGTTGAATGTTCGGAATTGGATTAGAGCCGGAGTAATGTGCCCCCGGACCTTTCTTATGATCGTTTGACATCTTGATGAAGATGGAGGATTATTATTGAATTGAGGTCGAATGTAAAGGCGGGAGGGGAAGCGGGGAAAGTATCTGCGGGATAAGTTCCTGATCGACCAAAACAGCAAACCAAAATGCTGTTTCTGATCAACAAGAATTGCAATTGAAGATATTCTTACTACCTTCTTACTGCCTTCTTACTGCCTTCTTACTGCCTTGACAGCAACTTCGTTATGTTGGATTGTAAAAGAAAGAATTGGGTATTGATTATGAGAATGAGTATGAAGTATCATGAGGAAAGGAATAAGGAAGACAACAGAAGCTTACAAGTCATTACCTAGCCATGGCAAAAATAATTGTTTGGAATTGATGTGGAATTGCATAACAAGGAAAAATGGCTAGGTCGGTAGCAAGTGATGTCATATTAAGGTAGCTTGAGAGCTTCACTGGAGACATTCTTCAGCCAAGCGTCAGCCACGCAATCACAAAGCGGGATTGTGTTTATGTACAATGTAGAAATTCTTGATTTTATCTCTTGAATGGGAAGATAACATGAAAACACGGTTGGTTGCTCTTTATGTTATTAGTATTGATTGAGGCTCATAATTGCGACGATGATGCTCAAGAATTCTTTTGGTCGGGGAAAGTTCTCCGAAGTGATGATCTACCTACAGCTTGTCAGCTTACCTAAGCACACACATTTACTTGACAGGGCCAAGATGAGGGGCTCCTGTCTTGATACAGGGGAAATACACAAAGCACAGTATGCGTATTGATACTCGGAGTCAATCAAGATTTGGGGTTAGAAATCAATCGAGAGTATTCAAAAGACTTTCTTTATATTATATGCTATAAACATCAAAGTCTTTCGATGTGTATGGCTGATTCAATTGGATTTACCTATTTCACCTACCCATGTAGCTATGTAGCTATGTGGAGGTAGCTTCGACCTATAAATATCTACCCAGGCACTATACTTTTCCCTGGTTGGTCTGCTGTCTGTCTGATCATTTGTGACCAATGGAATATCTTGGAAGTTGGAACCATGGAGTTGGCTATCTATCTCTAAGGGAACATCCACCACATATTGTTATTGTCACTGATTGTGTCCTAGTCTAGAATATCGACATCGACATCACCTCTATAGTACAACGACATCTATTATTTCTTACGACGCATTTATCAATCCTTTGATATGGGGCATACTCGATTCATCAATTGCTGGAAATGTTCCCACGGCAACCTAGATAATTCTCCTCTCACTATCAATGAAGATGGTATGATAATTGATAACCAATTTTGTGACGCTGATGCGGAAGTGGTGGACCTCAAAAACAGTATTATCGCTCCTGGCTTTATTGAACTGCAAATAAACGGTGCTTTGGGTTTTCATTTTGCAAATTATGTCGATCCTACCAGTTATCATGATGGTGTACAAAAGTTATCGCAATATCTCCCAAGCACAGGAGTAACTGCGTTCTACCCCACAGTACCTACTGTCCGACCTGATGTTTTTCATAACGTCCTACCATTTCTGAGACCATCCAATTCATCTACCGGGGCCAGCGTATTGGGTGCACACGTTGAAGGACCCTTCCTTGCTCCGAGTAAGAAAGGTGCCCACAATGCCGGAAATCTGCTCGTTCCCGAAACTTCGACTCTTGAAGATGTCTATGGAAATCACAATCTCTTAAATGCGATTCGAATTGTAACAATGGCTCCAGAGCTACCAGGGGCATTGAAGCATATCCAAAAACTGAGAGAGGAGTACACCATTACGGTGAGTATGGGACATAGTGCGGCCACCTATGAGCAAGGATTGAAGGGTATGGATGCCGGTGCATCTCTATTGACTCACACCTTTAATGCTATGAATCCTTTGCATCACAGAGAACCAGGCCTAGTTGGTAAGTTCAACTAAAGTTCAAGGGATTTCCAATAGCTCGGTGTGCAGTTCAGCGATCAGAGGCTCTCAATGTTTGACAGCAATATAATTTCCAAAATGGATCTGGTGTTTTCAATCATTTAAGAAACCCAACTTAATCCAGATATCGAGAATTTCTGATTGTTAGACTACAGTTGAAACTGAAGTACACCCTGGACTGAACTAGGCTGAAAATTGACGCTAAATATTCATAGGTCTTATATCTAGTCCAAAAGCTGGAAACCGATGGAAACCGTCATTCTCATTGATTGCCGATTCTATTCAGTGAGTAAACTATTTAGCTCACATTTACTTGAAGCTGGATCGAGATATGTGGTAGTTCAAATCTGTCGTAGTTCAAATCTGTCGTCTTTAAATTTACTTTATTCCGTCAACCTTTTAGTTCTTCATCGGGATAGTGGGAGCAAGATTTACGGCTAGGCTTTTGAAATGCTGGAATTTCCCGCCCTACCTCTTGCCTTACCACTCTTTTCTTCCTTTCTCCCATTATCCCAATCATTTCTCTTTTTCTCTCCTGTGGACCGCTTTCATGCTGACAGCCAAAAGCCTTCATCCATCAATTGTCTCCATGGCCTATCACGCCTCTCCACATGAGGCTATCTTAGTAACCGATTCCGTCGAGCTTTCCGGTCTTCCAGATGGTATTTATCCTGGGCATTCCCAGATCCCGCATCCACAGCTCAAAGTAGGGAACAAAGTGACTATTGCTGGAACTGAAACCCTTGTTGGTACTTGTATTCCACTAGATCAATGCGTCAGGAATCTGATGGAATGGGCAAACATACCAATTGAGAAGGCCGTTATGACAGTCACTGAGAACGTAGCAGCTCCGATGGGTTTGGTGGATAGAGGTGGCCTAGGATCCGGCTGGAGAGGGGATTTTGTGGTGATGGATAAACAAGGGTATGTAAAAGAGACTTGGGTGCTAGGAAAGAAGATATGGAGCAGCAGTTGAAAGTTCATAGCTCGAAGTTTCAATACACGTAGACCCTGGAGTGCTTTCAAAGTCCTCATACAAATCATTTCTTCCCCGTCGATAACTTTTTAGATTTCTTTCAATCACCTAAGCCGGAACTTTCCCTCAATAGTAAGTGTCAACTATCGGACTTCGTAACATTTGCAAGTAAGTGTGATGGCTGGTGAACGATTAATCTCATTTGGTCAACCACAATTCCTTTAGTTCTTGGTATAAACATTACGGTGAAAAGAACAATTATCTTAAAAGTCTTTCTTGTTCGCGGAAATAGTTTCGTTTGTGATGAGCGCCAACCCTTAAGCTTCAACAGCCTATATTTTGCCGATTACTCAGCATAATGGTACTAATCACACCCTTTGCAACCCAATAGTCAAGGAAACATCAAATAGGGAAAAAGAATGAAATCATGAACCTTAATTCAGCCGTTAAGATTCAACAGCGACAATAACCAGCGCAACAACGAACCCAATCTAGACACATTGATCTGAGAGCCCACAAATGCTCACTGTGCCTTTTTCGACTCAAGCAATTAACCGTGTATTCTCGAAAGATTTTGCGGGTTCCAAACTTCCAAACACCCATGTGGATTCCGGCAATTCATAGGGATGACGAGTCTGATCGCTTGGCAATTAAGGGCATGCGACGACAACCCCGCTCTCCTCCAATTATACTTCAGAATTTTGGGGGTTTATGCTTAAATGTTTAAGAGGGAAGCGAAACTAGATTTGTTCTACAACATTGGCCTGTGGAATTTCATATGGAAATTTGTAAAAAGCATACGACGCATTGGATGGTAAATTTACTTTACGTTGGATCTGCTTCCGCGGATACAGGGGATTGTTGGGGCTAGAACTAGTGTTCCTTTGCGATTTGATCCTCGGTATTGCGTAGAGTAAGACTTGATGGATTAAGCCTCATTCACAACTCAAGTTCTACGACCTTGTTGTAGCGTTCGCGTGATGGTATTTTTGATATAGAATATTGCAAGCTGCTTATTTTCTTCATGGAAGAGGTTGAAAGCTGAATTGGATTTTGATTAAAGTTTGAATACTAGATACCTTAAAGGGCTCGAAGCATTATTGATCCTCTTCCCTAGTCAGTTTTAGGACGGCAAATCGTAGTGGTACTTTACAAGCTTATAGTTAAGCCTCTTCCTACGGAGAATACTTGCGCGTCCTACCGTTATGACCAGGTCGGGGACCAAGGATTGATATTTGTTATACAGTCATATTCATTGGTTCCTCAAGGAATTGTACTCCATTATGAAAACTTGCGACATTATTGATGGGGAATGCTAACAAGTTAGAAGAACACGGTGAACGGTGCACGTTATTGGAAGTGGCTTGGACCAATAGTGAATGAGATGTTTCGAAACAAATGGATTGACATCAACGATGAAGCTTACGAAATCCGTTGCGAAGACAGCAAGGTCCTTATATTTGCCAAGACTGAATGGTCCATTGACCTCGTCGGTGATAGTGGATATCAGTGACATTCATGGTGACGACTTGCTAACATGATGGCGGTGTTGATGAATAGAGAATACATTGTAGGAATTATAGTTTCAAAATAAACAATTAACACTTCCAAGAACATAAATAGGTTCTCAACATCTCTCTTTCTTATCACCATCATCCTCTCCATCTTCACTTCCACTTCACTCTTTGAATCTGAACTCAAAGCACTCTTTTGGATTTACATTCTTAAACATTCAATATGGTTCAAATCTCTAAACTTGCCATTGCTCTTTCGGCAGCTTGCCTTGCACCTGTCATTGCCCATCCTGGAGAACACCATGATCACCATGCTATCAAGCGAGAAATCATTGCTCGTGATCAAATGGCTTCCGCTGCCAAAAGATCTCTCGATTCTTGCTCTGGATCCTTGAAGCATCGTCAACTTAACGCACGATCCGTTGCTCGTCGTGCAGAAGCTGCTCGTTCTCTCCGTGCCAAGCGCGATATCAAGACCTGTGAGTAGCACCTACCAATTCCTAGGACTTCAATTCCATTCGAAAAATTATAGCATGCGACATCTTCACAGAAATATCAATACTAATATAAATCTACAGTGCCCAAAAAGTTCCGTCGTGATCTGGCTACCCTCGAAGTCTACGAAGCTATCAACCACAATCAAACCGGTGTTCTCGACTACAGTGTCAATACCCCAGAATCCACCATCTTTGCCGCTAACACCTCTTGCATCTTGACTCCTGCCAATACTGATGGCCCTTACTACGTTCTTGGTGAAACTATCCGTCAAGACGTCACTGAAGGACAAGTTGGTGTCCCTCTCCATCTTGAGGTTCAATACATCGACATCACAACATGCGAGCCCGTTCCCGAGGTCTACGTCGATATCTGGAACTGCAACGCCACTGGTGTCTACGGTGGTATCAATGTTACTGGAAATGTTGCCGATGGTGGTTACGATTCTACCTTCTTGAGAGGTATCCAAGCTACCGATTCCGACGGAGTCGCTACCTTCGATACTATCTTCCCAGGTC
This sequence comes from Botryotinia convoluta, assembly GCA_004786275.1. NCBI lineage: Eukaryota > Fungi > Ascomycota > Leotiomycetes > Helotiales > Sclerotiniaceae > Botryotinia > Botryotinia convoluta. The sequence continues at coordinate 6,183 of PQXN01000207.1, read as the reverse complement.
ATTATGATGGACGTGCTACGCATACCCATCTTCTCGCTCACTCTAACGTTACCGTTCTTGCAAACAACACTATCCAAGGAGGAGCCGTTACTCACATTGGTCAACTTTTCTGGAACGAGGTTCTCCGCAGCGCAGTCGAAGCCACATACCCATACAACACCAACACTCAAGCCGTTACCTCCAATGCTGATGATATGTGGTCTATTGTCCAAGCCGAGAACGATTTCGATCCTTTCCCAGAATTCATGTATTTGAGCGACGATATTACCGATGGATTATTGGCCTGGATTCAAATCGGTATCAACACCACTGCAGATTGGTCTGATGATGATTACTATAGTGTCGCAGCTACTATCCAAGCTGATGGCGGACATGCTAGCACTTCTAGCTTCTCCGGCGGTGGAGGTGACGGTGGTGAGGGTGGTGAGGGTGGTGCTGGCAACGGTACGGCTCCAGGAAATGGAACTGCCCCACCTTCTTAAGAAATCGCAGATTTTAAGTTTACTGTTACTGTTTGTGTAAATAAGAGTTCAAGTAACTGCAGAGCTACTGCTGTTGGCTCACCGCATGTTAGATTATTCGTTTCAAATATACCTTTTTGGCCTACCTTGGCATTTATCAAGAACAGATATTTATTTATGTTGAAAGTGATGATTTAGTTATGATTATGGTAAATCTAACAATCTAGATGTCAAGATTGAGCCCCTTCATGGTGATTATTTTGGCGAGGCCACGGAACACTCATTTGACCATGCAACTCCACATTTGTTCTAAAGCTTCATTCAAAGTACTTTTTTTCTGAATACCTTGAGGTAAGGCTTGTCTTTTTTTTTCAAGGTAAATAATAACTACGATTGAATCTTTATTTTCTTTATTGTCAAATTGTTGAAAATGGTAAAAATGGTGAAAAAGAACTTGACATTCATTCTAAACCATTTCTCAATCCTATGGATGTCCCCTCTACATCAGCGAAAGAACAGGCGGAAATTGACCACTATTTGAAAGAACTTTAAGGTTTCAAATCTCGTTTTGTTATAATATTAAATGATAGGAATTCCAATTCTCAATATAAAGTAGCCTCAAATTTTCGTTTAGTTTCTTTAGATTTTGATATTTATTTTGAAGTGAATTAATAATTCAATAAATAAGTGATATTAAGATAGGTTCAAAAAGGTCAATTTTCGCCTGTTTTTTCGCTGATGTAGAGGTCCCATATTCATATTTTATCCCGCCAAACATAATTCAATGACATTTTAAATTTCTTTGCTTCAAAAAGCTCGATGTCTTACTATTTGCTGCTGATCATTTCCATTGCCTAGTAAACCAATGTTTATTATTTAAATGCGCCTATCTCTATTTCACTGTGGCTGAGGGTGACGCGAGTGGCTGTATTTCAACCACCATCCTGAACCCAACTTCAAACAAATAACCTTAATCTTTATTAAAAAAAGCATCATAGCCTTAAGGTAATCATGAAATTCACTAGTATATACCAACCTCTCTTCCTCGCGATATCTTCCCTTTCGGCTCTCACCACCGCCACATCCACAAGCCCTACCGACCCAGCATCCACATGCTACACCTCTCCACTTCCCACCCTCAGTCCTTCGCTTTCTAATGTTACACGCTCTATCCCCTGGGGCACCCCTTCATTCCTCCTTCCAAATGGCACACTCTGCTGCGATTCCCTTACCCAAATACGCGCCGGTATTGACGACATAGACACGCAGCTCCTCAGCCTCCTAGCTCAAAGAGCGGCATATGTAAGAGAAGCGACGAGATTCAAAGTGACATTGGATACGGTGGATGTGCCGAGTAGAGATCAGGAGGTTATTGAGGATGCGGTTGCCAAGGCCAATGAGACGGTACCGAGGCTGCCGGAGGTGATTGCGAGAAGTGTTTTCGAAGCGATTATTAATGGGAGTGTGCCGTTTGAGGAATGTGTTTGGGGGAGTTTTGAAGGGCTGGTATAGAAGTGGTATTGGTATGGTTGTGGTAGTTAGTGTGGGTGTGGATGCCAAATTGCACGGAAATTGGAACGGAAATGAATCTAGACGCACAAAAGTCGGATTCGTGGACCAGTTACTCAGACATACCTATATTTGGGTGGGATTCGTGTTGAGAGCTTTTGATATCTGTGATATAAAGTTTTGGGATGTAGACGCTAGAATCCATGAAGTGGATGAGCTGTAGGATTCAGCAGTTTGTAAAGGGCCGGCGAGTGTAGGCATCCATGGATTGTAAATTTCTAATATCAATTACCTCGCGGTACTAATCAAAAGTCGTATCAAAACTGAAGTATTCCAGAGAAGTTGAATGATACCAAGAGAATTCCAAAATTTTGGGTGAGCAGACGCTAAAATTCAATGGCTAGGACCTCGATATATACGGTCATCATCTCCACTATCTACAAGCCTCTAAAGCCCATACTTCCTCATGTGTATCCAAAAATATATTTATACCACTAATCTTGTGTTTAGAGACTTCTACAAAAGACAACTTCATCGAGTTCAAGAATATCATGGCATGTATTTCGCCAAACAGAATCAAGGTGGAATAGACGTAATGCAAGCATATGCCACCAGTATATGCTACAGACCCAAGAGCTATGTCAAAAATCATGCCTACCATCTCGGGGACTGTCCCATTGATTCGGTTCGAAACAATTGTTTCTGTTGTCGACAAGAAGACCATAGAACCAGTCTGTGATGAAGAGAAGCTCATAACATCACGTGGACCTTCTCCTCACTCTCCAGTACGTATTTAAGAAATAAGCTTTGAATTTGGCTTCCAATCCAGACAAGATAAGGCTGCTTGGTTTTACACAACTGTGTATTAGCACGCCGCTTAATACACAAGGAATTTAAGGATACGTATACAACGTAAACATTCACGCTCGAGCTTGGTTGATGGAAATTTCTTCGGAGAGTATAAAGTATTTTCCTTTAACACACAATGTTACTCTAGCCATTGATTTTCAGCTTCAATGTAGCTATGATAGTAAGCTTGCGGACTTTTGTGTCTGGAGTTTCGGTTATCTTCGATTGACAGTTAGGAACGGTTTGAAGAAATTCACTGGAGATAGCTCCATTGGGTATGTTTCAAGTGAATCAAGCAAAATATTTAGATGTGTCTTTTGGCCTGACACCTTGACTGGCTAATCCGTACTCCTCATTGAAAGACTCTCAAAATGGGTATCGGCCAGAAGAAAAAGAAGGGTTTGTTACTTGGGTATGTTTTTTTGTTTAGTTTTGGAATGGAAAAGCTTTTGTACATAAAGCTCATAGTTCTTGGATAAGCTTCTCTTTCCTCAGGCTAGTAATTGGCTTTTGGGCGATAGTCCGTTGATGAATCATTGGGGAAATTCGCGGAGGCTTAGTTTGATAATCCGGAAGACTTTTCTGGTAGTTTGTTATGCATTTGCTTTCTAAATACTATACAAAGAACTTTTCACTAAATACAATCCCAGACAGACCACTTATAAGCCGTGATATGATTATCTTAGGTCAAGTAATGTATTGAGTACTTGAATCACTTGTGCTTATGCATTTCTTAATCTGAACAAAGTCGTTGCATCGCTAGAGCAGCTCAACCAACGAACACCGCCCCACTTGGTGATTTCCATATTCGCAGACTTCCTATACAGATCAACAAATCATCATAGCTAACATGCAAACATATCTCTGGGCCAAGGCTGACTAAGAGAGTGTAAATAGTAATTAGGAAACAAAATTCAGCAGAAATTTGGTACATATTGTGAAATCCACTTCAGACAGAGAAATACAACCATGGAAAATGAATTCTCACAGGGATCTAGTGATCATTGTCAAGAGTAGGAGCTCAGAATCTCACCGAGCATCTTGCCAAAGTCAAAGATGTTTGGATTAGGGTATGCGTCGTAAGTGCGCCTCATATTTGTAATCTGTCTTCTATGGAGAATTGCTCTCTTGAGGGAGCTGGCCTCAACATAGTGAAGAGTGTGCGAGTACTTGCCACTTCAATGGCGCAGACGTATAGGAAAAAAGGTCTTTACTCACCACACATTTCACCTTTCAAAATCACGTGCATCTTATTTTTGATATTCAATCGTAATAAATTGATCTGTTTGTTCTTTCCGTCCCACTAGTATTTCCTAAAATACAACGCTTCTTTCCAGTACTTGTTCTACTTCATTATTTCCTAAAACCTTTGTCCGAGGTCCGACATCGAGAGCAGCATGGTTCTTCGTAATCAATCGAGATTCTCATACATCAAATGTCATTCGATATCCTTGACTATGTGAAGCTGACGGTATGATATTACAAAATCAATCCTCAAAGAGCCTTGTGGGTTCAGCTAGCCACTGCTTAGTTCTCAGTATCGTCGTCGCTGTCCTCATCCGTGATACCCTCATCTTCCTCGGGTTCCTCATCTTCATCCTCCTCGCTGGCCTCTTCATCGTCATTTTGGCTGTGATCTCAGTGGATGGGTCCACCTATTCAATGATCGATGACCTTGAGTTCTCCATTGTCGTGTTAGGTATTGATAGCTCAGAACTAAGCTTGAATTCAAAGTCAATAGTCGAAAGGATGGTTTGAAAACTTTGTCGTTGTAAAACTTTATCAAAATAGTATTGAGAGATAAGGTATATTGATGGAAGTTTTGAAAGTATCCAGGATGATATTTTTGGAAGTGGGATAATCTAGCCTTTATAGACAACTACCAGTGATTCTGAGAAGTGTTTAAATTATCTAATCAACAGCGCGACAGCGCGAGCTGTTCACGCTATCGCGCTATTCGCGTGGACCACGAGGTGAAAATCGCCGTATCTGGGAATGACCTGATATTATCCTTATTATATACAGTATAGGCAAAGCTCTTTCTTTGTTCTTTCCTCGTGTCGAAGGCTCTAAGTTGTCTTGTACTGTTACGCTTAAATTTTGAATTCACTTGGTCACTTAGTATTCACGCAAGTTGACTTCCTTCTTAAGAGGAGAGAAGGGGTAAGTGATTTTGGTTGTGTATTTAGGAGTGAATATAGCAAAGATAGAGTATTGTCATTGAATAGTTGATTATCATGACCAGAAGAAGTCACGTCACACCTTTGTATTTTAGCGAGACTGATTTCAAATTTCATTTCTCACGTTTTTGATAGTCTCGCAATTCTACTTTGACCTGCACTCTACACTTTTGTCTCTAAGTTTCTTGGGAAATCATGATTTAGTTAGCCATTTGGATTCAAGCTACCTCTCCTCGGCTCATAATTAGCAGATAGAGCATTTTGTCATATCCTATTTGTATAATTGCACATGTATAGCAGATGGTCTATACTCACAAGTATTTCACCTCACAATAAGCAGTATATCAATCCTGTTTAATACCTCTTGTCATTTGGTTTTGTGTATTTACTCTAAATGATTTTCTTGTCGTCGCGTTCTACTCTCCTCTTCTTCCGGTTTGCAGTGATAGCCATGGTCCAATTGTCTAAAACCAGTAATACAACTAACTTAGCTTCAGCTATAGTTCGGATCGAAGATAAAATCGAAAGCGGCGCATGATACTCTTCAAAGATTCTAGGTCACCATGAACGATACGTTATCTATCTAGATCCTGACTTTGATAGAATATGGAAAATTTATGATAGTTGACGATGCCTGTAAGCCCTACAGTTAGGAGACCATATTTTTCTGCAATGGGTGACGCAATGAATTCAAAAAAATTATCATAAGAATTTGGTTTTACAGTAACTATCTTGCTTCCTCTTCATTGTCAGTGCCATAGTCATCACTGTTTTTGTCTTCGATGCCCTCGTCTGGCTCTGGCTCTGGCTCCTCATCCTCATCCTCGTCACTATCTCCATCGCCATCTCCACCACCTTTATCTTTTCCAATCTCAGGATCAAGAGATCCAACCTCTACCATCATTTTTAACTCTAAATCTACCTGAGCTGTTTTTTCGTACAACCAGGCCGGAATTCCTTCCATCATTATTCTTCCTTCGCCATTACGCTCAGCCTCTTCGTCCGCCACGTCTTGAGCATCTTTCATGGCAATTAGTTTCTTCAACATTGGTCTGGCATGATGCATTTGAATGCTCCTAGCCTTACTTTTCTTGGAGGTTAGAAAATAAATAATAATAATGATATTATAATAATAGTGGAAAACTTAGTCAGTTTTAGCTATAAGGGATAAATCGAATATATAT